>JAOYSI010055431.1:11551-59935 GCA_025775065.1 Hiodon alosoides
GGGTTTGCAGTTGCCAATGCAACCACACACTCACAGGGTTAACCACACACTCACAGGGTTTGCAGTTGCCAATGCAATCACACACTCACAGGGTTAACCACACACTCACAGGGTTTGCAGTTGCCAATGCAACCACACACTCACAGGGTTAACCACACACTCACAGGGTTGAAAGGTGCCAATGCACCCAACCAGCAAGCCCTTGGACAGTGGAAGGATACTGGAGAAGCTTGGGGGGGAAACCTCAACACAAACCAGTGGCTAACTTACATACTCTGCACACAGAGAGGGACCCGGGCTGAACCCAAACCCAGGACCCTGGTGCTGTGATGCAGTCTGCAAACGGCTTCACTTGAAGAGATAATAGATTGAATCTCATTACTATTTTCAGAAACAGACTTTCCCCATAGACATTTTGTAAATAATTCACCGTGTAAGACCTAACCCAACAGAGCAAGTTAGGATCATAGTCAACTACTGAGGAGAGGATGAAAACCCCTCACATAGAAAAGCACGAGTCTGAGTTTAAACTTACACCTCTGTGGTGTGAGACAGCAACAACAGGTTAAAGAATAGATTCGGAAACGCGCAAATTCCTCCACTACGAACACTGATTTCACTGAATCCTTACCTCCAGGGAGCAGCAAGCACGCCTTGCAGAGAAGCTTTTAATGTAATTTCAAGAGATTTTTCCAAATCAGTTTTTAAATTTGATGCACTTAGTTTAGAATACATTGCAGTGTTAGCAGAGAACAAGTGATCCCCTTTGACCTTAAAAAAAACATTCAGAGTATCTCTCTCTCTCACTCTCTCTCTCTCTCTCACTCTCTCTCGCTCTCTCGCTGGCTCTCTCGCTCTCTCTCTCTCTCTCTCTCTCACTCTCTCTCTCACTCTCTCACTCTCTCTCTCTCTCTCTCTCCCTCTCTCGCTGGCTCTCTCTCTCTCACTCTCTCTCTCGCTCTCTCTCTCTCCCTCTCTCGCTCGCTCTCTCTCTCGCTCGCTTTCTCTCTCTCTCTCGCTCTCTCACTCTCTCTCTCTCTCTCTCCCTCTCTCACTCGCTCTCTCTCTCGCTCGCTTTCTCTCTCTCTCTCGCTCTCTCACTCTCTCTCTCTCTCTCTCTCTCTCCCTCTCTCTCTCGCTCTCTCTCCCGCCTTCCACCATCTGCCGCCTCTGTGCATGTCCTCTCCCCTCCTCCCATGGGATTTGAAAATGCTGAGTGCGGGACTTTGGTCTCTCATCTCCTTAGTGAGGTGTCAGGTCATCATCAAATGGTCCAGGTCTTTATCACCCTTTCCTAAACGTAAGCTGTCTGAGGCGGAGCACAGGACACAACCATGAGAGCAAACTGCGAAAGGGGCATCAGTAAACACAAACGGCTGCTCGTCAGTCAACCAAACGACAGCCGTTCTGTCTGAAACGCTGAAGGCTGGTCAACAAGAGAGGAAAATGTGGGTCTGATACTGACGGCAGGGGTTCGGTGACTTTCAACGGCAGCACAACCGCCACAAAGCTAAACGAAGGGAGGCCAGAAGTCTCTTTAAAGGACATCGATATTTGGTACGAAAACTTATAAGGCCACTTTTTTCGAGAGGACAGTAGACCAGAGGGAAGATGCCTGAAGCGGAGCGGGAGCGAGATGTTGAGGAGAACGAGGACGGCCCAGACGAGGCTCTTCTGCATTTCGGTCGCTACAGTGAGAAGCGCGCAGCCCTGCCCTGGGAGCAGCGCACATTGAAAGAGAAAGTCAACCATCACTTGGACCGCATCTTCTTGGTTTTCCTGGTGCTCTTCCTGCTAGTCCTGGCAGGGGAAGCCTTCTACAAGGTTTGGTACGTGACCAATTTTGAGAAGATTCTCAAATTATGGCTGGAGACCTTCACCTACTTATTCACCCAAGAAGAAGAGGAGGAGCTGATTGAGCTGTAAAGTCTTATTTCCAGGTTGCCGTCCCTGGGGACTGATTCTCACAGGCAATAAAAACTCGGACAAGCAGTTTATTATGAATTGTTAAACGATTCTCAGTCAATTTCCTCATTGTTTGGCTGGGAATATTTAGGCCTGTACAAGGAAAAACTACTTTAAAATTCACAATAAATCATTGATTTATCTTAAATAGATTTTGATGACTATTCTTAGACCGTTTAAATAATTTGCTGTGAAAGCACATGCTTTTACTTTCTGGTGTGTGATGTAATTTGACTAGACTAGTTACAAGACCTTAGTCTTATTTTCCAGTAGACTGACAATTAATTGGATCAGATGCTTTATAAAAGCAAATTTAATTCATTGCTCTTTTCCACCAACACTAATGGCAGTGCCGAGTCAAGTGAATTAATGAATAAAAAATAATCTACCTTAAAATGGCTGGTGTTTATTGTGTTGCCGTTATTCTGGCTAAATCATTGTAAAGGGTTACAAAAGACTGGCCTTCAGGATGAATGAGCGGCATATCTGTATGGTATCATGGCTGAAAACACACGAAAACAGCAAAAGCCCGGAATCTCCATTTCTTCCTGTGCCTACAAACTCATAAACATGTATAAGAGGGCCGATGTGCAAACTTATCTTTAAAATTCTATCAAATTTGAATATGTGGCTATGGAGAGACCTATCATTGAGAGGAAGGATTCTTCTCACCAAAGCAGAGTGTCTATCTAAATTGGCTTACGCTGTCTTGAGGTGGCAAAAGGTATAAGTGAAAAGGTGGATAAGATTTTATTGGATTTTGTCTGGAAAAACAGGACTCACTGTATTAACAAGTCAGCTCTAAAGGACATTTTACGTTAATTAGAGTTAATTAGATCAAAGCTTCTTATCAAATCCTACATCAGTTCGGAACTGCATTTCGTCTTATATATTTAATAGCATATGTGCGTGACTAAAATATCAATAAGATTCCAATAAAGCTGTCCAATTTCCATAGACGGGTGCTTTTGACTAGGTTGTTAACATATAAACACGTTGTTTTACCACACAAGTAGTTTATAAAGAACATCAAAGATATTCAAAATTATTCTATTTTTATAAGATTTGATTTGGTCTGATAATGGCATTGTACTGGTTAATCAATTGGTCAATTCTAATTGCTACTTATGCAACGATACTTATCCAAAGAGTTCTTATCCAAATGTAATCTCCTGGTGACACCAAGATGATTTTATACACTGCTTGGTGATATTCAAACACTGTAAGGGGTTATTATTTCATTCCAAAATTGTAGAAATATGATAAATTGCCTATATATTTATGAATCAGAGCTTGGGAAACTGTGTCTCATGAACAATTGTAAAGGTTAAAAAATAATGCGAAACATTCTTTAAAGAGATTTAGTGTAAATACCTTGCATTCAATCTTTTAGCGGTGGAATGTTGGAAGAAATTAATTGAAAGAAATCTTGGTTGCTACCAAATAAATACTTACTTACCCATAAGGTAAGATAAGAAAAGAGATGGTAAGAGAACCAGGTCTCTCAGATGACTGATAACCTTTAAAAATAGTTTGTTTGCCGAATAACATTGAAAAATCAATTGGAAAAATAAATAAATAAATGCATTGACAAATTAATTTAATCATTGAAAATTGATTTATCAATGAAAGATTAAATTATCCCTCTGGGGGCTGCACTCAGATAAGAGGACGACAGTAAGTCCGCAGGCTTCGTCACATGGCTTCATGAGAGAAGAATTCCGGTGGGCATGGAGAGAACAGCGCGTCCAGTAGATCGGAAGCTTTAGAAAACTGCTATCGGACACTGTTATCTTTTCTGCGTGTTTGTGATTTAATTGTCAGCTCGCGGTTCCACAGTATGAAATATCCGTACAAACAATAATAAATCTTGTATTTGCACATATTATCATTTTACATCAAATCATTAAAAATCTTACTCCTTTATTCAGTTTAACATTTAGTTCATTAAATTAACCTTTACCTAAACATTACCGAGATATGTGAAGCTTTTCTGAAGTGTATACATCGCCATCTAGTGTTAGATAAAGCGAACAACACCGTCGCCTGCGCTGCGATCATTAAAAAAGCCCAAAAGTAATATCGCACAAACACTAGAACACTCACACCTTCCGTATTGCTGCATTGATAAAGCAGCAACTGTACAAGTGTATATAACAGAGGAAGCAATGCAGAAATGAACTGGAGCCGGCATGGTGCTAAGATCCAGGATGTCGGCTCTCACACTTGATATAGACATATTCACCATGCATCAAATGAAATGAAGCAGATGTACTCATGGGTAATTAAGAGTTGCACATAAATTGGGGACAGGTTTGTTAGTGTTACAGCCGGCACCCTGCACAGCTGAATGTAAACCTATGAAAACATTCGGCAGTGTGTCCCTTCCCATTGATTGGTTATATACTGATGGAGGGAGACCATAACCGGCCCTTCGTAGACTGGGAGGGTTTGAGCAGCAAGGCCTTCTGAGGCTGAACACTACCTTTGTAGCCATGATGTACTCGGCCCATAGTACCAACTGATCCACTGCCTCTTCCTGCTTCCTAAATGCTTTGGGTCAGTCCAAGCTGCTGCAAGCACAGAAGCAGGTGGGTCTTAGGCGCCGATGGGGTGTTTCGCATCAGTGGGCCATTCCAGAGGGTGTCCGGGGCAGGGGGTCTCACAGACACAGGTGTAAGAATGCCTCCATCTCCTGCAGATGGTGCTGCTGCCACTGCCATCCAGAGGTGTTATTTCTACCTCATCCCTTGATTATTTAATCAGGAGTTATCATTCAGTTTAGATATATAGAGTTATAGATATATAGGTACATTATTTGGAAGTTTAGATGGGACACATCTGGCACTTCCAGGAGTAACATCGATGCTGACTAGAAGGCGGGTTGAGCGAACCACCAACGGAATCCACGGTACGCAAGGATTGGAATTTGAAACCCCTGCGTTTATAGCTACACTAGGAGCAGTGTTAGGTGTGGCGTAATGAATACCTTTAAGTTTTCCACAACGGAACAGCAGAGAACAGCCCCTGTAATTCTAATGAATCTTCTTAGCAGAGGAGGTGGGCCTCTTGAAACCATTCGATTACTGAAAATGCCACCAAATGTAATTTAAGAGCAAAGCAGAGGAAGCCTATGTTGTGGACAATTACTAAGCTCACCAATGAGCATAAAACCCACTGTAATGATTTGACTTTGAGCAAAGTTAGCACGCTGTAGAGAATGTGACAATCTTAAACAGATTTAGAAATGAATAGAATCCACGGAATGAACAAAAGGCAATTTTATTTGTATGCAAACGGTATTTAAAGCCATAAAAACATCACTCGTAATCAGCATTTCTGAAATTTTAAAAAACAGACGATAAGACAAAAAGAATCTATGCGAAAGTTTTTCACTGTCCGTTTTCCATGGGACTGTCCTGGGATTCCTCATTTTCTGACTTTTCATCATCTGAGAAGAAAAAGGAGGAAGAGGCGCGTCACTGAAGTCTAATCAATCCACAAAATACATAAAAGGTCCATCACATTAGACTCAAAAAGCTTGACTTTACACTGCAATTTTGTTTTTCAAGCACGCGTCACAACCCTTCGGGGGTTCTACAGATACTCTTAATACACAACCGTGTTATTCAAAGCAAGCTGGTTTCTGTCCAAACCTACTATATTTATATTACATATATAACCAATATAGGAACAACAAAATCATTTTATAAATGCTACTACTTCATATTTTCACTTGCATACAAAATAAAATAATTTTCTTTCAAACATTTATAACAATCGAGAGATGTCAAATCCAGACCCTAGTTTGGTACGTACAAAAAGCAGTATGCAAAACCAAGCTCCAGTACTGGGGCCGTGTTAGTGGGAACACCAACAAGTCAAAATAACATGCCCTGAAATGCAGTCTCAGACCAGATGCATGTCCTGTAGTATGCGGCAGATCTACTGCTGAGTCTTCTGTAAATTCTGTAACGGTATTCTCTCCACCTTCTCTACAGTCTAATCAGTTAACGGGCAAGTTATGCTTCCATTCGTGTGTCTAAATGGTGGTACCGGACGCTCACACCTTTGAGAGGGAATGCTTTGGATTCGGTCTAAAAGTATCAAGGCATTATACACTTAAGACTTGGGCTCTCCTAAACCATTACCCAAGTGACAGCGGGTTGTTTGCCCAACGAGAGAAAGGCCACAGAGACAGCGTGCACTTACTCTCTAGGGTCTGCTGTAATTCATGGATGGTGCTCAACAGCACGTGAAACTGTTTCTTCCTCAGCTCCAGCTGTAGGCGAGAAGGTTACGCTGGGTTAAAATGCTGCCATCAGTAATGTGGAAAAACTCTGCACAGGACAGAACGTGTCCCCTCACCTTGTCCTCAACGTTCTCTTTGATGTGCGAGAGTTGCTGCAGTTCTTTGTCTAGCGCCTCCAGTTGCCTAAAACATTACATTCAGAGAAAAAGAAAGAAGTGTCAGGACATCGATATGTTTACACTTCTACTGAAATAGACTGTTTAATGAAACACATCTTTCAATATTTATTTGAGCAATGTTATTTTTCCCCTCAGTGGACTGAAATACTTTGTAATAAACTCAGATGAGCAAATCCTCTGCTACTAAAACGCCACACACTGAATTTTTTCGATGATTGATTTTGCGAGAAGCGGATTGTCTGCAAAGTGCGCGTCAACCGAAGACACAAAGCTCCATTTGTATGGTGGTAATTAAGTAGTTGATAAATAAAACACTCTCATAAGAAGAGCTGCTTCCCTAGACGTCAACAAAGTCTGCCTGTCCGTTGGACAAAGGCAGGTGGCTGGCTTCACATGCCTACTGATCGTAGCTCTGAAGATCCACTGGGCCCAGATTTGCAGCATTGAAGGTAAACATTTTTATAAACGTTTAAATGTTTATCAATTCTGAGACTTACTTCAGTGTTTCGTGTCTGTCCGGATGCTGCTGAATTACCTTTGCCAGTGCATCATACTCTGGAAAATATGGAGACGCTTTTAGAGTTGCACACAAAGAAACTGCATATTACAACATACCTTTACAAAAATTAAAAGCCACTCTTGACATGAACATTTTGATTGAACTGGAATCAATTGTGCAGGGCATTCCGGTTCAGGGTCATTTGCAGCCGAATTGGATAAGTTGGCTTCTCTCCCTCACCTTGTCGATTCTTCCGTATCCTTTTGGCTCTCTGGATCTCTTTCTTGCACTCCGCTATTTTGTCATGCGCAGAAGTGATGCTCTGCTCTGTGACAAAAACGTAATTATTTTAATAGTTTTAATACAGGAATTTTATTTCGGTTTCATCTGATGGTCCTGGTTTTCCTTCTTGGCAAAATAATATAAGAAAATGAGGCGCGAGATGCTACAAAAGATGCTACTGGATAGCTAAAAAAATAAATGCGAACTGGTCAGACTTACTGGCACACTTACTGAGCAACAGCGAAAGTCTATGAGCGACACCGAGCATTGATTTTATACTGAGAAAGCTCTTACCTATATCGGTGTAGATTTTTTCATAGTTTTCCATTTCCTTGAGGTTCATGTCGTAAACCAGCAGTGTCTTTCCCATTGAGAATTCACATTGCGCCAGCGTTCCCAACATCCGTTGGTATTGCGTGAATCTGTAAAGTCGCGGGATGAAGATTACAATGTTAACGGGAGTTTAATTCGTCATTTAAAAAATCAGTGATCGACTTACATCAAAACAATAACTACAGCCAGTGAACAACCTGACGTACAGTCATTCAGCGGAGAATAGCGGCCACTTGACCCTATCCTTACCCTTCTTCTGCAGATCCCGAGTTGCACCATTTCGTAAAACTTTTCAGGAGCACATTAATTCGCCGGTCGTCGCCGGCTCCGTCGCCGTCTATTAGCAGGCGTTTCCGAATAACCTCGTCTATAACATAATAAAAATGAAGACCGTGTAATCAAGACATTACAAAACGGGTATCTAATTGGGATTATGGTACTGTTTTAAATAGCTGCCCAGCTGGGTATGTAAAGAAAGACAGATTTGTCTTCCTTTAAACGTATAATAGAAACCCCAATTTTAAGTTGTAATTGTTCAGATGTTGTATCCTTACGTAGTACGAATTTGAATGTTTTCACGTACTCATGCTGAACTCAAACAACGGAGGCTAGCGATTGTTCAAAATGAAATGATAGGGCCTGTTCTTTGTACGAGCTGCGCCTCGGTATAACAACACATTCGTCGAAGTAGACGTAGCTTAAGTTACTACCAATTAGCAGCGTCAGTGCAATAATTGAATGACTGTATAAACATTAATTAAGGCAACTTACCGTCAGTCACAGCTCCCATTTGTTCAACGCTACTTGCTTCAAATCTTCAAATACAACTTTATTGGTGATCACGGAAGAACAGATCCTTGGCGCAAAGGTCGAAGACTATCAAGAGCCCGGTGTTGTGTCGAAATCGGTCCCCCTGCCGTGGATTGGCATGTTGCTCGCGTGCACGCGCGCGGTATATTCTTTGGCGTTCTTTTAAGCTTTTTCTTCTTTTTAAGTTTAATTCGTATAAAAGGCCAAAGATAAAGCGTTTATGATATTGTAGCATACTCTGGCTTTCATTGTCTACAAAAAATATATCGTATTACAGCCGCTGTAATAACACAAACGAATTAACTGTAGGCTAATAACCGCAAGAGATCGCGGTGTGTATTCCTTTCAAAGCTAACCTTGCTTGTTATTTATATTGTGTTTCCTTGCTATTTAATCGCGATTTGTATTTATACGTGTATTGAACGAATAATTTAATAATAACAGATATAATTAATTTTTGAAAAGCGTTTTCATTTCGGGTCAGGGTTTCAAAAGTTATAGGGGGGTCCCAGGGCATAATTTGTTCCTGATCCTGCCGAACAGGATCCGGGGCCTCCCAGATTCGGACCGGCACCTATTTGATTGGATCTGTGTCCAATTCGGATTCGGACCGGCACCTATTTTTATTGCACCCTCTCTTTGTTCCGGGACCTCCTGATTTAAAAAATTAGGCACTGCGGGGTCCCCCTTACAAGCTGAGCTGCCGGAATGTGCACCCACATATAACTTTTGAACCCCTGACAAACTGGGTATATGTCCATCATGGTAAAATTCGATTTGTTCCTTCCTGAAAAAAGTTACAGGGGGGAGCATTTCCGGCAAGCTGAGCTGTCAGAATATCCCCCCCTCCCTGTGTATACAAATCACGATTAAATAGCAAGGAAATCCATTATAAATAACAAGGCAGGTTAGCTTTGACCGAATTACACATCGCGATCTCGTGCTGTTATTAGCTTACAGTTAATTAATTTGTGTTTACAACGGCTACGTAAGTACGACATTGAGGTAAACAATGAAAGCCAGTATATGCTACGATTGCTACAATGTCATAAAAGTTTTATTTAGGGCATATTTACACTAGTTAAACATACTCAAAAGCTTAAACGAACATCAAAGAATATACCGCGCGCGTGCACGCGAGCAACATGCCAATCTTCTGCAGGGGGACCGATTCCGACACAACACCCGGCCTCCGAGAGCGGCGCTGGTTGGTCGGATGCACAATACTTCCTTTACAAACGTAAAATCAAACCAAACTGAACCACCTAGTTCACCATAATGGCTCTACTTTACCATCTCTTTCCTCTTCGTGAAGTCCGCTATAGAGCCAAAATGGCAACAGTTTCCCCATCTCTTGTAAACCTCGCTCTGTGACAGGCTGGCCCTGTGATATCGTAAATGCTTGAGGGAAAAGTGACGTGCATGTCCCAGAATGCAGTCTGGTAAACAGACATGGAAGCACCTGGTAAAGACCTCCACTGTCACTGAACATTGCATTCGCATTTATTAACGATCACCACCCTTAAATATAGGACCGATTCAGCAGATTCGAATCTGCCAGGAGCTGTATTTGCAATTACATTGTCCTGGAATCAGGTAAGAGGAGACATATCTGTTTCGCTGTCTAGGTATTGTGTTAGGCAACCACTCAAAATCTATTTCTCCCTTAAATGACAATGGAGTAAATGGGGTTTCTAGCTGGCAAGCAAGATTCTCTGAACTGCAGTAACTAATAGGTAGATTGTGCCTATAGAAAACCCTGGCTGTGTTCCAGGTTCTCTCATTAGTAACGTAACGCCGCAAAACAATTTAATAAGACAAAAAATTCTTGCAAAATTACTTATTTATTGGCCAACAAAAGTTAATTTATGTCATCTGGCATTGAACTATGTGGCTTATAATGGAATCTGACAAATGGTTCAAATGAGGTTCAAGCTATCAAGTTTAAATGAAGTGTGTCCTTCAGTAGTCTGTGTAGAGAAAAGCCAGATGTGAGATCAATTGTAACACTTGAAGGTTTTTGTTGTGAACTGTGCGACTTATGTGGAGCGTTTAAAAACGAAACTTAAAATGTTGCGATCTATAAAAGACGTTGTGTCAGCGTTTATTTTGTCGCCGTTTAGGTTGGTACTATAACTGCACGAAACTTCGCACGACATAGAAGTTACTTTTATGTTCCCGTACTTGGATAAATACTAAACTGCAGTCACAACGCCTGTACTGAATTGGTCTTTATAGTTATTTTCCTATTATTATTTTTTTTCCTATTTATGTTTTTTAGTTATTTTTTTTTTTTATGTAATGCTTTTTTTCCAATCAAGTGTCACCCAGTCGAACATCTTCATAATTTTCTGAACAACGTGTACCCATACATTTATAATAATATCTACGGAGAGTGAGAGTGAGTAGTACGGTAAAATGTGAAATAGGAGCCAAACAGATCGCGTGAAATGAGTCGTTTTGCCTTCTACAAGCACAGTTGAAACGCATAATAATTGCAAATGTTTCCCCCTATTTGAAGTCACTCTGCACTGATCAGTCCAAAAGGTTCGAAACATGTCAGTTACTTTGCCTTGAATTTTAAGGCTTTGATTGTAGGCAGTGAAACGGCGAATTTCTCCGGATGTTGTTGGCTATTATTAATGCAAATTTACATTTGACCTTACTACCCGTATTTATTTTTTTCTTCGTTTATAAGAAAGCAATTTACTTTATTTACAAGTATAATATATATTCACGCACGCACAATTTCTCAATTTTTTTCCCAGGAATTGAAATATCGCTTTCAACCACTTCAATTATTAAACTCCCTGCAGAATCTGAATTTTTCTTCTGTTATATTGGTAAAATGACACAACTGCAAGTGTCTGTGCTTCTGGCCAGTTTAACAGGGGTAGTGCTTATTGGATTGGATTGCTTAGCAGTGGTGTGGTGTTTCTTAAGTAGCTCATACAGGACGGAGTTGGCTCTCAACAAAGGGTGCTGGAGATGCTTTAGCGATCTGACCAGGCCCTGTTACCTGACAGACCGGCAAATTTGTCAAAGTGGTATCTTTGTAACTATTGGTTTCTGGCGGCAAAAGCGATGCAAATTTCTGTCAGATTCCGCCGGCGGCTGCTGTGGCGGGCTCTGATCACCTAGACTGATGAAGCGCGACTAATCTGACTAATAGGATTTATTTTTTCACATCTGACGAGGTACGAGCCTGGTCGATACTCCCCTGCTCTCCCGGTGGTTAGAAGATCACAGAAGATAGAGATGGCTTTAGCCTTGTATGAAACTGCATAACCACACCGTCTGCTGCGCTGTTATAGGGTGACTGCAGGGTCTGCTGCGCTGTTATAGGGTGACTGCAGGGTCTGCTGCTAGGTGTAAACTATATCTAAATAACTCCTGGATCCAAGTATTAATAATAATTACACAGGCAGATAAATCTAAATATCTCGAGAGATAAAATATTTGGACCCATTGCTTTTTTTGTACTATCACTTTCAATTTAGTATTAATATAGATGGGATATTTGGGTCATATAGTGTTGAAAATGCATCAATGCTAAAAGTGTAAATTTCCATTACATTAATTTTATAGTTTATACACCCGTTACTTCCAGGATTGTTGTTGTTGGAAATCGTTTCTATTTTACCGTTTAACTTTTTTTAGTTCCTGAGGGAAATGTTTCAATCTGGAAAATGACTGCTGTTTTAAAAGAGTGAAACATGATACATTCAGCATAATCTCCAGGTCTATTGTGGTTTGAGTTCCATTTTTTCTCTTGAAGATATAAAAATAAGCATTAATTAAACAGTTTTTAATGTGTGGTTGCTTGGCATATAACCACTTTGATTAAATTATTAACATTATGCTTGTTATTTTTGTTTGGGTGAATACATGTACATTTAATATTCTGCCTATTTATTAACCAAATATGTCTAAAAAACCGAGTGTATCGTTGTAAGATTATCCTGTGGGGCGTGCATTATTGGGGTTGTATGTAAACTCCAGTGCGCGGTTAAGTTAATTTACCAGTAATCGATGGGCGTGTCGGGTCCGTTTACTAAAGCCTTTTATGGCTCTGCTGGAGAATCTGACTTTACTCCGTCCACCTGCTTCAGAGCAGTGTGGATTATTGTCCACGATGGGTGAGTGTGCTAGCCGTTTTGTTACTGTGCATAAAGATGTGCCCCCTTAGAGACATGTATCGTTCCAAAAGTAGACTGATCAACATGTATAATCTCATGGTCATGGTGGTAAGTCAGACTCTTCCAATACACAGTTTTCACTGAATTAAGGAAAGCTGCCAGTAACTTCCCAAAATGGTATTAAAACTCTTTAATTGCTTGTAACAGTCGACGAGCCGGGCCTCGCCTTTTTGTGCCAACTGTGGTAGATTTCGGGGACCAATTTTACGTGCCATATATTTACTTCACCAATTTCCCAAAAAACATTCGTCCCTTACATTGAAAAATTGCGAACACCATAAAATGATGATTATTAATACAATAATATTACGCACATTTTGCATTTCTGGCAACGTCCCTTTATTTCACACCAAACTCCGCACTCCCACGTCCTGAAACCGTGGCAAATGCTCGGAGTTCCACCGTCGTGCACGCAGGACTTTCATCCCTGCACGACGTTGTACTGACGCAGAAGCTCCAATTGTTATGAATATGAATCGACGTACCGGAAAACCGTGCTGTTTAAGGACGCGGGCCATCAATGGACATGCCATGTCCTCCGCCCAACGACGAAAACGAAAGCATTGATGACACGATAAATTGTTTGGGTTTCTTAAGCGAAAAATGTATTCGGGTTATATTTGGCGTCACATTTTACATTGATGTATAAAAATGTGTTTTACACCGTTTAAGAGCGAAAGGAGTCACCGTATAATCAAGCTGTCAGAACTCTGAAATAATTTGCCTTAAAAGTCGTTGGCAATATTTTTTATTTATTTAAGACATGTGGATTTTATAAATAGCAGCATGTCAATGTTTTAAGAACGTCAATCATTAGGTCATTGAAGTCGGAGGTTAAATAAAGTGTTTTGTTGTTAATTACAGCTAAGTAGATTTATGCACTATAGGCTATGTGATATTGATAAAGCGGGCCATCAAGTATACTGTCTATTAGTCTTTTAAAAATGACCCGGGTGACTCGTATCTCCCCCACACGTTAAGAAAGTTGTAGGTTCCTCCTTAAAGTTTTATCTCTGAAATCGGCGATTGTACCGCTCAGAATGCATGTCACTAATAAAGGAGGGTGCCGTGGATCTTCCATTTCAAACGTCTAAAGAAGACGTAGTCAATTAATGACAGTCGTCTAGACGTGGCATTTATGAATGAAGAGTTTACAATAATGAGAGCCTGTATTTTATAGGTCACCAATAAATTGAGAATTGTTGTTAACCACCTTAAATGCTAACTGCCGTTTTGTTACATTGTAGCGGAAAGAATGTCGGAAAGGGCCGATGATGACGTCAGGGGGGAGCAGCGCAGAGCGGCCAGGCAGCCAAAGCAGCAACAGCAGCAGGGAGAAGCCTCTACAGCAATGGCGACTGTAGGGGAGCGCAGATCTCTACCCAGTCCAGAAAACATGTTGGGACAGCCTTGGAGCAACTGGGTCGATGCCGCTAAACTCCACGGAAAAGACGGTGAGTGTGACGTTTTAGAAAAACCTTCAGTGTTGTGATCTTCGAAAACAGCAGCTCGCGAGCTTTTTTTTTTATTGCGTGCAGTTTAGGAGACGGTATAAGAAACGGTACTGGTAGCTAGCAGCGGGCACCAGCAGGCAAGTGTAACTATTTACTGTATCCGATCTCTTCTTTAGGTGCGGATTCGGAAGAAAGTTTGAAAGAGTGCGCGAAAAATCGAGAAGCTATGAGGCTCTCCAGAGACGGTAAGTGTTCTTTCTGTCATGTGCATTTTTTGTTTTGGTGATCTGCGCGGACTTAACGCACCCGGCAAAAAATATCGTTTCCCTGAAAAGCAAGTGTATTCCGTGTATGTTTGGCGAAGGGGCCCGAAACGATTGCATAACCAAGTGCTTCTAATGTGGACAAAAAGTTGCAGGTTTTAGTGAGAATGCGAGAGGGCTCACAGGTAATAACTGTTGTCCTGTTTACTGTCAGGGAGGGGCATGGACTTGGGGGAAGGCAAGTCCTCAAAGTTAAAATACGTGCACCGAGGTTGTCATTATGGGTAGTTAAATCTAAAAGGAGGTGCCCGAGAATTGCAGCTCGGCGACTTTTTTTTCTTTCTTTTTCTTTTTTTTTCCCTCCCCCTCACCATCTCAAAACACCACAGTGAGCACATGGGCATTATGACAATTGACAATTATCACTACTTCTATTAATATTAATTCGTTTTTAAAATTGGTAAATTCAAAATAACTAATTATATGTGTCAGACTCTGCAACAGAGGCTAAAATGTCTTCATGTGCCTAACCTCTGTGAAAGGTTTGGTCGAAAAGCGGAAATTCACATTGGAAGAAAACTCATGTTTTGCTTTTCACAAAGATTAGCCGTGGAACGACACTGAGTGTTGCAGAAATGACTGTGTCTCATGCTGGAGTGCAGATGTGTTAAGTACCGTGAGGGGTGTCAAAATTGCAGGCCGATGATGATGATGATGCGTGTAACATGTTAGGAGGATATAAACCTTTTACGTTGGCACATCCAAACACTGTGCCGTCGATATTCTTAAGAGCTCCAGGGGTGACGGGATAATGTCTTCTTCCAACGGATGTAAAGAATGCTTGTAATGATCCCAAAAAATTACGTTCCTTCTGCTCAACTGATGTGCTTTCCGCTTTCTATTTATAAATGCAATGTTACACCCAAAGAGAGTACAGAAGCTAATTTAAATTCATATATCAAAAGAGTGTTCTTATACTCTAGATTACAGACTATGCCCAGAAAGATGTGTGGGGGGGGGAAACAAAACACATTTTAACAGTTAAATGATGTTTCGTGCAGTTAAGATAAGCGTAGTTGTGTGGACATTGTAAACAGTAAACTGCGTGCTTAAGCCCATGCCCAATATATATGGGGCACTCCCAAACAGCTCTGAGAGGATCTCTGTCCTGGGAAATTTAAACTCTGATTGATTCTGTGAGATCATTTGCAGTGTTCAAGACACTTTTTAAGATTTTTTTTTTTTTTAAGATTGAATTGCAGATCTCAAACCAAATCCATTTCAAGTTATCCACTGCAAGTTAAACTGCAAATATCTCAAATGCAATTTGATTCATATCACGATATCTCAAATAGGACCATATCTTGAGTTGAATTTGAGATATTTCAAATTAAACGCGAAGTCGATTTGAGATATCTTGAACTGAGTTTGAGATCACAAATTGACTTTGTGTCCTATTTTGGAGATCTTGAAAATATACAGGAAGTCCATTAAAAACACAACATTTTAACAGGAAGTAATTTAGCAAAATCTTAATTTTACTTCCGGTTCGAGATGCCTTAAACTGCTTTTTTAGATTTCTAAAATGCTATTTGAGCTATCTGCAAATCAATTTAAGATATCTTAAAATGCGTTTCGAAACGTCTCTGAATGATTATTTGGCTTGTCGGAGACCATTTCTGAATATTTCTCCAGCTATGTCGTACAGCCATTGCTGGAGAGTGCCGGGTTACGTAGTGTACTTGTCTGGGCACTTGTCTCGTAGTGCATCTGAAGGAGCCAACAATGGAGTCCCAAAAATGTGTGTTGTATCCCCAAAGTTTTTCGGAAGCCACCGTACAAAGGAGTCTGTCATTCCTTGACACTTATTTTAGCCTGTGAACTGATTTAAAAATAATTCAGTGTGTGTAAATGCAGGGGTTCCTAATCCTAATTCCTAAGTTTCAATATTGTGGAAAAAGACTTGATTAGTTAATAATAATAATAATAATAATACATTTTGTATTATTATTATTATTATTATTATTATTATTATTATTATTATTATTATTATTATTATTATCAGTTAATTCATGTGATTAAGTGAAATAAAAACCTGCCCACACATGCGTTCTCCAAGACCATTATTCCAGAACCTCCATTTTACTGCTCAGGGGGAGGACCCCCCCCGAACTAGGTATGTGTCCAAAAAGACGTGCTCCGACTGCTGCTCTGCAATTAGCTGACGCAACGTCGCTCGTGATGTCCTAAATGTCACGGCATGCTTAGGACTTTCACACTCCGTGGTAGAGATGGGCTGTACTGAAGGGGCCACGGAGAGAGCAGCGGTTTGTACCCGCGCCCCGGGACGCTCTCCTGCAGGTCGAGCCGCTCCCAGGAATAAAACGCTCCGACAAAGTCCCACTCTGTCAGAATTTAGCTTCCCCCCAGGCGGTGCGCTACCTGTCGTATATTTCAACAGACCTACCAGGCTCCTGCGTTCCAGATCGCTTGGTGAGAGCTGGGAATCAGAAAAAGGTCGATTATGGACGCGTGCTGTGACTGGGCCTCCACCGTGCCCTGCGGTGTTGGGTAGCAGAAGGCTGTTTAGCTCACACGGGCCGGGCCGGGCCGCAGGGAAGCTCAGAAGACAGTGGGCAGACGGTAGCGTCATTGTCACGCCTGACGCGGCCCGCGCTTGACCATACACATGTTTGCTTAGCCGGCCGTCTGCTGCAGGGGTGGGTTGGCCCGTCCCTCCCCTCCCAATATCGGCTTCTACTTCCTGTGCAGCCTGCACTAGCTCTAGTGGAACGCGGAGGAATATTTTCTGACCACCAGATGGATGGCTGCACCTCTGCTCTGGCTCCCAACAGGACTCTCGCCCTCTGCGTTTTTTCTCTGCAGAGCAATTCCACTTCCAACTGCCTCCTTGTGGGTGGCAGATGTTTTTTATGTGAAGTTTGATCGCTTGAAATGCTTGAAACGGCGTTTGAATCTCGGGCCTCTCTTTCTCTGGAAGCAAAAATTGATTTTTTCCCCTGGTGTGAGGTTCTGCCGTTGGGACGTCCCTCCCCCTTCCACCTGCTAATAAAAGTGTCTTTCCCCCATTTTAAAGGAAGGAGAAAGATGAACAGAGACAAGGTCATGTGCGGCGCGTGTGACGCAGTTGCTATAATGCGAGCGGTTTAGCGGACATCCCCAGTCAGCACGTTTGTATTGCGATGGTGAATCAACATCTGCCGGCTTACTGTGTTGTGATTGTGCACGCGGGACACTGTGCTTTATCTGGGGGAAGGCGGTGCCGTTATGAGCTGTGAAGATGGCCATTCCCCCTCCCCCGGTGGACACTACTTTTTCGCTGTTTAAAGCTCCTGACGTGCCCCAAAAGCTCCTATTTGAAGCTCCTATGCCCCAAAGAGTCCCGAACACGGCTGGCCAGGAAGCGTACGGGATTCAGGAGTCATCTGGCAGGCTTGCACCCTGAGCTGTGGCCGAGGAACTTGCAGGTGCCGTGCGGTGCTGGATTGACAGCGCGGGTTATTGTTCCCGAGTGTGCCCCCCGAGGGGGGTAACTTCTTTGGGAGAATTAACGCGTGTGGAAGGAGGCCGTCGGGAAAGCAAACCCTGGGCCCTCCGGAATGTTCTGCGGCCTCAAGTTTGTTTTTAAAAGGAGTGCAGTCTCCGCTTGTCTGTGATGTGGCCTGGGTGTTATCTCCGATTCGTGAATCCTCACACTTAATCATGGGAATGAGCTGCTGCGGGAAAGAGCTCGTGTTCCATCCGACCGCGTCTTTTTAACAGCGCCAGTGTTTATCCGTTTAGCAGGCTCCCCATTCGACACTTAGCACATTTAAAGAGTCTGCTGCTCGGTGAAGCCGTTGGGAATAAAGGCCTTGTCAAAAACCTTTAACTGGCCAGTCCTGTGCCTGAGGTTCGAGGCCACACCGCAGTCCCGCCCAAGTCCACATCGTCAGATGGCACAATAAATACCCCCCGAAACTTGGTGTGCAGAATCACTGTTTGTACTCAAATTTGTTTATGGAGGTTTTAATTTGATTTCCCTGCTTACGGGTGACCATGTGCGACCCCCTCGAACCAACAAGAGTGGCCGTTGTGCTGCGGAGACCAGCTCTAGGCTGGTAGCTGTTTAAAGCAACAAAAACAAAAAGAAGGGTCGGACTTATGACACCTTTCTGACTGGCGTTGCGTTTGTGGAGCACTTTGCGTGATCTCAGTTTTAGGCGGCTTGGTTAGGACCCTTTAATGAGAGAACGTTTGTCGTTGGTCTGAAAATATTCGCTGCGTCGTTTTATTTGATTGCACTATTTATTTTGGTGTTTTCTAGAATCTTCTGGAAATCGTTTCCTTTTGAGCGCCCTATGAGGCTAAATGCACTGCGGTTGCCTTCAGATCGACCTCTGTAAGGAATCAAATGGTTCTCCCACCCTTTAGCCGCACGTAGCAGTTTAACGGTTGAACCAGTTTCGTTGCTGAAGATTCCTTTTGTAATTTTTTTTTTATTGTTGACGGGAAGGCGCAGAAAAATAAAATTTTAGAAGGCACAGTAGTGTCACTTAAACACCAATGAATATCACAGGAGCGTATCAGCCTGGATTCTAATCACAAATCAATGGCTGTGACGTTTCACACCAGTGCCCCAGTATGCAGTCTCCCTCATACTGACATCGACACCTGTATTTATAGGCATCATGAGCAGTTGACCCCTCCCCCAGCCTTGCCATTATGCAAATAATGAACGGTACAGGAACACCAGCCCCCAACAGTGGTGATTTACCTTGTCCCTGCTCAACTATACAGCACGTCTGTTGCTCTCTGCTCAGGTGGATGCAGGAAAACGCAGTTGCATTCGCTACAAAAACATTACGTGAAACATAAGTTCAGTTCCAGAACATACCAAGTTACGGGGTGCACCCTCTGATTCCTATCTATGTACTTAGAAGTGGTGTTTCTAAATATAATAATGTAAATGGCAGTTAATGAAACAGTATTTTTGCTTGCCAGGCATCTGCCATACACTGTGGTTTAGTAACTGCTGTCCTTTTAAATTAGTTTTTGTTGATTGTTTTAAAAACCGCTGCCGCAAGAACTCACTGATGACCAAATGTCCACATGGTATCCTCAGTTAGCGTCCGTGTCTTACTAAGCCCTAATTTCCCGAATGGAGGTTCTGTTTACGAATGCCAAGGCCTGCTAATTTGCTAATTAATCAAGCAATCTGGAAATGACTCAGAAACTAGATCGGCCTTCTAATAAAGGTAAGTTCATAATAATGCTCGTTACATTAAAGTTAATTTCTGGTCCCTGCTTCGTCGGAACACCCCGGAACCCCACAGGGGTCTAGCTTTGGTGTGATGCCGGGCTGGTTTATCGTTTAACCCCCCTACCGGTCATGATCTGTGACCGCACCAGATCCCTTCAACAATCAGCTCCTCCTTGGTTTTCTGACTGTGAACTCTGATTTAATCCTTTTGTCACGGGTTGGATGAGACACGCACCCCTCCACACGGCACTGCCGGCCTGCAGGCGCCCAGTAGGAGACACTTGTTAGTGACAAGCCGAGAGAAGCCCTTCTGATTCTGCCCACCCCTGCACAGCCCCGCTCTGCCCACCTCTGCACAGGCCCGCTCTGCCAGCTGTGTCTGCCCACCTCTGCACAGGCCCTCTCTGCCAGCTGTGTCTGCCCACCTCTGCACAGCCCCGCTCTGCCAGCTGTGTCACGGTTGAGAAATGACAGGAGTTGGATTCAAACCTTCGAAATCCAGCACGCGGGGCTGCGCCTGAGCTCGGACTAGAGCCTCTTATTAAACTCCGTCTTGTGTAACTAATGCCGCTATTTCCAACGAACGCAAGACCATTTCTGTCAGGAGCACCTCAGCCAATAACATCGAGTTTGGGAAATTTGAGCAAATAATTCAATTTAATAATCAGAAGTCCGCCCTAGTGATTAAACATCAAAGGCATCGTTTGAGAATGAAATGATGATAAAATTTTATCCCATCAGCTCATTTCACATCGTAGAACGATGGATCATTGGCAACAAATAAGCTTTTTCAGGCTAACAAGGAGCAAAGGAGTTCTACATTGTATGGATTAATAATGCAGTCTCTGGCTTATATCTCTGTTATATTTGTGTTGAGGTTGCATCAGTACATGACATTTCTTGGGAAATCCTTCAGCAGGGAGAAGGCTTGAGTGCTAACCTCCCAGGAAATTAGTTTAATTTAAAGGTGTGATAGTTCTTCATTGACGATGTGCCTGGCATATACACTGCTGATTTAATAATGTAATAATGTAATGTAATTAATAATGTAAGCATCCTTTTCGGTATTGTTCTTTCCTGCAGACATGCCCATTTTTGGCCAGTGTCCGGCGCAGGACGATTTCTACCTGGTGATTTGCAGCCACTGCAGTCAGGTGGTCAAGCCGCAGGCCTTTCAAGCACATTACGGTAAGCTCTCCTCCCCTTCCCTACGTGTGTCTGTCAACGTCCCAGCAGAGAGCTGACCGGGTGGGTTCTGGGGTCTCTGGTGAGGCTGCGTGGATCGCCCCTGGGGTGCGGGCCGAACACAGGATGGATGTAAAACGCCGGTGTGGCGCCCAGCCGTGGCGACGCCGAGACGGGTTTTTATTGATGTGAGCCTGCTGATAAGGGCGTGCGTTATGGCTCTGCACCGCTTGTCACGAGAGCTGATAACGTTCCGTGACCGTGCGGGACTGTTTTGAACAGAGCAGCAAGCGCACGCGAAACCATTTGGGAGCGAGCGAGCGAGCGAGCATACGTGCGGGATTGAAGCCCTCTGCTTTTTCCAAGGAAAGGGAAAGGGGGAGAGGGACACTTCCTGCTTGGACCGGTGGCACAAGGCTTCTGTATAATTATTTCATTGCTTTTACCACATTATCAAGTTGACGCCCCTTACAAGCTACACTTTTAAAACCCCCCTCATTATCTGTTTATACTGCCTGGAAACCGGAGCAGTTCAGTTTAAGAGCCTTGCCTAAGAACACAACAGCATTGCTGAGATTGGAACCAGTTACATTCTGGTTGCAAGGGTCGTACCTAGCTGAGTAGGTTCAATTTGTCTCTTAACCATTCATTTATTAATTTATGACTGTATATTCATTGTTGAACCAGGGACACGTGATGCCAAGTAATGGACAAGTAATAAAGGCTTCTTGGAACGCTGTTTATTGAATTGCAATGGAGATTAGTCGGCCTATTCTGCAATCAATTGGCAATTAAAACCTCATAACAGACAGAGGCATTCCAAGTGCAGTTAACACCAATCTCAGGGTGGGCGCGACAGGTTATTTTAATGGGTAATCAAACCATTACTCAAAGCGTTGGTAGCAATTATACGTGCTTCAAAACGATATATTCAAACAGTTGCTGTATTATGCAAAATCTGATACATTACCACCAGTATTGTTCTGGAGTAATGAATGGTCGTAAAACAAAGTCAGTATGATTTATCTCGAGGAAAGAGAGAGATTAATTACATGGGGGGAATAAAGGTTTAAAACGCGGTCCTTTCTGGCTTCTTTCTATACGGCTGGTTGTAGGCGCGTATCGGTGCTCTGACTTTCACAGTTGTTCGGTAGAAGCCGTGTCAGAATGTGTATCAGAGTTGCCTAGAGCGAATTTCTCTACCAATCTAGAGAGCCAGTCTCTCTAGTGTTTTTGACCTTACTTGCCTCACATGCTGTCTCGCGCTGCAGTTTTATACAGACCGACTGACAGTCATGGGGATTGCTCTCGGAACCGATCAGGCAAACTGGTCATTAAAATATAAGGTTTCGTAAATCCGTTGATCCCAAAAAAGCGGCTCTTACAAAACCGTGTATTACAAGCATTGCCCACAAGGCGGAGTAGTAGGCTAGTTTTGTCCTCTGATTACGCATATACGGTTAATACCTACATGACCATTAGAGGCAGCAGAAAAAATACTCTCGCGGCTGGTTTTGTAAAAAAATATTTAAAAAATATTTTGACTAAAATTATAGCTACATATTTTATGTAACACATATTGAAAGTCATATGATAAATAAGTTGATGTCCAGTCAGTAGGTTGTGTGGGCCAGGTCTGTGGCTGCGTTTTTCGGTTGGGTGGGGTAGAAAGCTGTCGAGCTGAAAGAAAACCTGCTGCCGTAGATGGCCGTTCAGTGGCGTCCTCAGTGTTGATACTACGTAGGAGCACAGGCCCAATTGGCCCAGGGTTAATTAACAGAGAGTGATCCAGAACTCTGCTCATGGACTCTAAACAAATGCAAGGGGGTGCCTACGAGCCTGGTTTCTGTGAGGAGCTCCTGAATAACAAGACTTCTCGCTTGAAAGTCTACGCCATGACATAAACGTTGTGATATTAATGGAGTAAAAGTGATGCGATATAAACCTTAAAGCTAAAAGTCTTGCTTTCTACCAGGTATGCTGAAGGCTTAGCCTCAATGCTATCAGCGGAGAATGAGAATCAAATCTCAATAACACAAAAGGCTTTAATTATTATTAATAATTATTATTATTGAATCTACCATTAAAACAGAAATTTTAACCTTAGAATAAAAATCTGTAAAATGTGCAAAATACCATGAGGAAGGACCATAATAAAGTCATTAAAAATCTCAATGTCACCTCAGGAACCCCCCCCCCCCCTTTCCAGAGAGGATTGTGGTTTGAACGACCTAACCGTTGCATTAAATGTAATGCAATACTGTATAACTAGGGTTCTGCTAAATTCATGAAATCGGGATTTCTCAAAGACTCGAGTGCTGTCTTTAAACGTTTTTTTGAATCCAAATGCCATAACTCTAGGGATAGACTGTACGTGTTTAAACCGATGCCCCAGAAACCATCTGCACAGTGCCTCAGAGGCCTGTAAGAAGACGCGTTCTTATCGTGTAGTTCTATAGAGAAAGCTCTTTTTCTGATCTGCTTGTTGAGCCCCAACCATGAATCGGTGAGAGCTAGCTTTGTTGGCGCTGGCTCCGTTGGGATTGACTGTGTTGTTCTGTGTAATAGACAAAATGACACATTAGAATAACAGACTTCACTTTATATATCATTACAAAGCATTTGTTATATTTTGAAGCAAAAAGGAGCGACCGGTGAGGGTTCGCCCCAGTCCCACTGCTTAAATCCTAGCTCAACTGGCAACCATTTTGAATCCAAGTCAGAGTAGCACGTGGTCAAACCCGAGTCTTGAGTCTTACGCCGCGGTGACTCCAGTCAGGCTTGAGTTAATCTTACCATATTAGTGGCCGCCTCAGCCAGCACTGACTGTTCTGAAGTCCCGCCTTTTTTTGGCCTTGTTTCAAAGCTGTGGACCTGAATGCACTGACGGGGAAGGCTGCTCTTTGACAGGCCTGCACATTGTGTGGAATAGGAAGGGCTTTCCGAAAATGGCGAAGTCGGGAGGTGGGTTAGAGAACCTCTTGTGTTGGGAGGGCTCACATTCTGGAACATTCTGTAAGCCTTGTTCATGGAGTTTCCAAAAAGCTTAATAGGCATGAAATGTTTAAAGGAATATTGCCAAAGCATGTAACATATGCATAATACACAAAACATAACTAACCCACTGGCTGGTCTTTGGTTGGGAATAACTGAATGAGGTTTATAGGAGTCAGAGCGATGTCTCTCCAAAGACACTGTTTGAAAGCTAGTATTGTCTCCCAAAATTTAGAGCAGTTTCTGTCAATAATGAGGATGTCCTAAAAGGCTAACTGCTATTGAACAGCTCCCTGTGATGCAATATCCAAGTCCTGCGATCATTCATAAAAGCTTCTATTTAATAAGATGAAATGTTGTTGGTCTTTAGAGCCCATTTATCATTTAGCAGTTTTCCTGTTTGTCTGTTGCTTTATGTGCCTAAGATATGAAGTGCCACCTAAGGGAAACCATTGGTAAGAGAAGAGTCCGTTTCAATCATTTGATGATGATGACGCGTTAGGCTTAGTCAGATGTATTCTGTGTCTTAACTAGCTTCTGATGCAGTAGACCAGTGGCATTCACAGTCCTTGTGGGCCTCAGTTTATTTGTGTTTTCAAGCCATCAGTTAGTATCTGATTTACACCCCTGTGGCATCAGTAATCCTTATAACGACTCCAGTTGAGCTATTAAGAGGTGAGGTATAAAAAAAAAAAACCTGCCGAAAGAGGCTCCTGAGGTCCGTAATGGGTCACCCCTGCGGTAGGTGGAGAATGGGCTGTTCTGATCCGGTCCCTGTCCCCACAGACAGAAGACACGGCTCAGCCAGCAAACCCCACTTCTCCACGGTGGGGGCCCCTGCCGCCTACTCATCCCCTGCCTCGGCCAGGACTGGCGGGGGAGGGGCCCCTGGGGGCATCAAAATCCTAAAACCGGCCAAAGACAAACCTCCCGTTCACCGGAGGCCGCTCTTCCCTTTCAAGGTGCTTCCAGACAAAATGTAAGTCTCTTTCCCCTCCGCCCGATTCGGGGGTACACCACGCGCTCCACCAGCCCCTCACTCCCTGACCCTTATGTCCCTGAGTGTATGGCCTCCACCCAGTCTCCCCTCCTCTCCCCTCAGCCCGACGTCGGCGCCGAAGCTCGCCCACAACCCTGCGTCCTCCACCACTGTGAGCACACCCCTGAAGCCTGGCCTTAACTGCCCCTCCATACCAAAGGCACCCCTGATGTCCCCAGGGCAGATCCCCAACGGAAAGGGCCTCTCCCTGGACAAGAAGCAGGACAGCAATGCCAGTAACAGGAGACAGCTGCACAAGAGACTGCCAGGTGAGTACTAAAGTTGACTTGAAGAGCAAAATGTTTCACTTGTATAACAAATTAGTTAATTAAATATGTCGACGTAAGACTACTGGGTTTAATGTTAATGCATTAATACCCCATACATGTTACAGAACGCGAGTTCAATCCAGACGTCCACTGCGGAGTGTTGGACCTGGTTACTCGCAAGCCATGCACAAGGTCTCTAACATGCAAGGTTGGTCTCCTTACACGCCAGCCTGATGGAGGGATCTCGGATAAGAAAAGCACGTTTGTCTCTGTTTTACGCGTAATGAAAAAGATGTGTAAGCCGCACGCTGACCTGTGCCTTGGCTCTCTACCTCAGACACATTCCTTAAGCCAGCGGAGGGCCGTGCTGGGCCGGAGGAAGCGCTTGGATGTCCTGCTGGCCGAACACAAGAGCCGAGCACGGGAGCGGGAGAGGGAGCGGGATCACCCCCCTCCGGTGCCCTCTCTCAGGGACCCCCACTCCGCCCCGGAGCACCAGCAGGTCTCCCACAGCAATGGCACCGCTCACACCAAGGCCGCCACGCCCAGCAAGCCCAAACCTCACAATCCTGGTCTTCCAAGGTCTGTGTCTGTGTCTGTGTCTGTGTCTGTGTCTGTGTCTGTGTCTGTGTCTGTGTCTGTGTTATCATGTAACGATTAGTTGTGTAGAACCAGACCAGACTGGCACCCTCAGTTGTGTAGAACCGGACAAGACTTGCACCCTCAGTTGTGTAGAACCGGACCAGACTGGCACCCTCAGTTGTGTAGAACCGGACCAGACTGGCACCCTCAGTTGTGTAGATCCGGACCAGATTGGCACCCTCAGTTGTGTAGATCCGGACCAGACTGGCACCCTCAGTTGTGTAGATCCGGACCAGACTGGCACCCTCAGTTGTGTAGAACCGGACCAGACTGGCACCCTCAGTTGTGTAGAACCGGAAAAGACTGGCACCTGCAGTCCCTCAAGCCTCGATCTGCTCTCTTTCCTTCCTCATGTTTCAGACTGAACAGCAGCAACGCGCACCCCAGCGCCGGCTCCCAGGGGGACCCCAGCCTGACCCACGGGTCACCCCACCGCTCCGGCCCCACTGTTCCCACTGACAAGACGCCACGTCTGTCCAGCGACGAGGGAGAGAACGAGGAGAGGGAGGAAGGGCTCGACAAGCTGGACTACCTCTATTCGGGCTACCACCCCCGGCCGGCCTCCGTAAGTTCACCCTCTGTCTGAGACCCACACACCCCATGACCGGACAGCCGGGAAACTTTCAGCTCAGACGTTACTTACACATGGAAAGTCCATTAACAAACTAAGGAAGCGATAACCATAGTGTTCTATAAGGAAGTGTGGTGCCAGTTAAGGGGTCCGTTTTGGCTTTTGGCTAACGCAAGCTCACGGTCTCTCTGCGATTGGCTGCTATGCAGCTGTGTATTGGCGGTGTTCCGTTACAGCATGCAGTAGGGAACCGTGGTATGGGTTCCTTCATTCTGAACCGCTCCGTTGACCTTTCTTTCCGCTCAGCTTTGTACCTTTGGGAGCCGGCAGCTCGGGAGAAGCTGCTACACGTTCAGCCGTCGCTGGGACCGGGTTCGATGTGCGCTCCTGGCCATGGTGGATAAGCACGTCAATTCTCAGATGTGGAAGTGAGTTTCAAGGCATTTAGTGGCTTTATATGCCGGTTTGGTCAAAATCAACAGTAACTGAATGAATTCACATCGAAATAGGCGCTAAATACGCCAGTTTGATATGGGAGAGATATTTTGTTTCTCCTTCTGTACTTTACGCGTCGACGTTTGCCAAACCATTTTTACATTGCCGCAAGCTTATCTGTGGTATGAAGACATACACATTTAAATATGCAAATATTAAAGATAAATGCTTAATTGTTTAAAATGGCTTGCAGTTACAAAGAATGAAGCAACAATATTTAATATTTGGCCGTGTAACAAAACGAGTGCTGGTTGTCGGAGCAACCGGTCATTCGGGTTCAGTCCAGTTTAGGTTCTAGTCCTGTTCGCATCGAGGTATGAATGAGCCGGAGTTAACTTAGATCTGATGAGCGAAAATCTGAAAGTGACAGCCCTAGTTATTATCTGCCTAGGTGGGTCCAGGAATTCAGGGGTCAGGGAGATTTTCTTTATTATCCTTCTCATGTGTCTTTCCTAGGAGGATACCCCCAGCCCCCGAGAACGCCTCATCTGCGGTGCCCCACCGCATCAGTGGTAGTGCCCCGCCCGCCTCGTCCCACCCCGGCTTCCTGTGTCCGGCCCCGGCTGCCTCCAGTGCCCCCTACCCGCCGTCTTTCGATGGCAGGCCTGTCCTCTCCTATGGGACGACCCTGAACGCTCGTGCCTCCCCCCTGAGCTCCGGCGACCGCCCTGCCTGCGGTGCGCAGTCCCGACAAGTGTCTTCTTCTTCTTCTTCTCCTTCGCCCCAGATGCCTTCAGGGCTGTCAGCCCTCCCCTCCCCCTTTCCCAGCAGATCCCCCAAGTCCAGGCCCAGCAGCAAAGCCTTCCGGTCCAAGGAGTCCCCAGCTAGCGGGGGCCACTTCAACAGTGGCGTAGTCGGCGGCGAAGTGGGCTCGGGAAAGAAGCGGAAGAACAGCTCCCCGCTGCGTGGCCACCCTCCCTTCTCCGTCGAGTCCTCGCCCTCCTTCTCCCTCAAGAAAAACTGTGCAGCAAACTCGGGTGGCTCAGGGAGTGCGTACCACCCGTCGCTGACCTTCTCCACCACCACCTCTTCCTCCTCCTCCTCCTCCTCTTCTTCCTCCCACGGCGCTGGGCTCAACTGTGCCCCCAGCAGGACTGGCTCTCTGGGCCTCAAGCACGAGCAGTCAGGGAGGGGCCCCCCATCCGGGAGCCCCGCGGAGTCCATCAAGCGCATGAGCGTGGTGATGAACAGCAGCGACTCCACGCTGTCCCTGGGGCCCTTCGTCCACCAGCCCGTCGCCGTGGAGCCAGGGGGGCCCACCCAGGATGGCCGGCTGGAGGGGAGGAAAAGGAAAGGCTCTCCAGCCACTGGTGGACTTCATGCTGGCCCGGGTTCCGGGAGGCCGAAGGTTGTCAGGCCTCCGAGCATCAACAACGTCCATGGGAAACATGGCCGCCCCGTTCCAGGGACGCAAGGCCTGCCGAACAACTCGCTGCTACAGCAGGTAAGTGCATGCAGGTCAGGTCTGGCAGTGGCTCCCTCAGGGGGCAACCTTTAGTATTACTCTCTTTACCTCCTACAATGGGCTTTGAAAAGTCTATCTAACATTGCAGTAACTTGGGTTCAGTTGCACTCCCAAATATTGAATAATATTTCTAAATAAAATGAATTGTATTTAAATACCCTACTGTCCACAAATAGGGGACAAAATTCAATGGAACAGCGGATTTATTAGAGCATCGTAAAGGTGAATCGCTGAAAGAGTTCTTTCTGCCGGCGGTGCCAACAACCATACCCCATCTCTTCCAGCCAAAGGCGCGACCCTGACAGCGGCTCTCGGTTTTTGCCGCGCTGAACCCGATGTCGCCGGCAACTCTGAACCACGCGGGGTCCTTATCCTGTCTCTCGGAGTCCCACAATCCTCAGGGGTGGAAATGTTACTGGACAGTCCGCGACGCCTGCAGGAAGTACCTGAAGCCATGTTAGCAGCAAGTGCCCCACTACCCTCAGGCCTTGAATGTGGCTGGGGCTGCTGTCCTTGTCAGTGTTAAAGTTTGGGACGCCTGTTCAGCGTGTCCTCGTTTCTGTTGAACGGTACAGGTGAGGGCTGGCTCATGCCGTGGCTGTGGCTGTGTCTGCATTCGAACACTAGGAGGCGACACTGGGGTACCAACGCATAGTTGCAATTCATTTTTTCTTGTTTTATTTATGAGCTGTTGTATTTTAGTTTGGCGTGTCCCACAACACTAAAACTGTTTAAATTCCCATTCATTACAGAAAGAGAGGTTTAAACTGTGATGAAAGATTTGGTCTATGTTTAGGCCAAGGGGTCCCTTAATCAGCTCCATATAGTAACCCCAGACTCTTGCCATTTCCAGCCTTTTTGAAATAGTTTCTCAAATCTGTCAATCCGTCACACTTAGTTCCGGTCTATGCTGTGAAGTTACGCTTATGCAAAGGGGCGTAATTACAAGCTCTCCGACTAGTACTCTCCCGCGGTTCTCATTCTCACACAGGAACTTAAAATATAAGACCCGGCAGATTGAGATTTCTGATTCTTTATGTTGGGAAATGCATCCATGATGTAAAGACCGGACTCTAAGGCCTGACTTGTACGTTTTCGTCGTGAATATAATATCGTTTATAAGTTTCGGCCAGACCTCTCTCTTAACTTTTTTAGTTTTTGAGGGTACAACTTGACATTGATATGGAAATCGATGTACTTCACTTTGATAATTGGCCCTAATTTTTATTGAACTTTTTAAAAATTTTATTTATACATATGGGGTGAGGGTCAGCAGATCCAGCAGCACCAACAGTGTCAAATGCAGGGGACTCCCTCTACTGTGAAATGTACCGACGAAAAACCAACGCCACTATTTGTACATAGTTTATGCAATGTTCGCCCCCTACTACTAGATGGAATGCGCAGGCCGTCGCCCTTCGCGTCTCCACACCCCGCGGCTGTCACATCCGGCATTTTAAAGGCACAACGATGTCCCCAAATGTGAACTGAAGGCCAGGTTTAGCATTTGTGCTCCTCGTGACCGTACCTCGTCTTCGACCGGCAGTGGTTAACCACACATCTGATCAGCGAGTTCCTAGGGAGGAGCTTTTTGTTTGAATCGACTACATTTCTTAACCCTATTGATGTCAGACAGCAAGCCTAGCTGTGAAGCAGATTCCCTTTTGTATGTCCTCTTGACCTTTTCCTTGTATGTATTATACAAAATATTGAAGTATCCCAATTTCAGATGACATATTTTGTTAGAAAAATTGTACATATATATATAAATATGTATTTTTGCACAGACCTTTTTTCCTACATACGATTTTGGTACAATTGAGATCATCGTTTATTTATTTATTTAGCAAATGAATAACTTAATTTCTCTTTTCTTTTTTGTTATCGTTCACTGCCAAGCCAATGATGCAGCATGCCTACGTAACAGCTGGGTCGTCCCCGACACGTTCACGGACCCGTTTTCAAAAGTGCAGCTTACGATATTTCCCTTAGTCCGTCTCAAGTCTCGGCACGCCCTGTCCACAGCGCCCCGCTCAGGAAGCAGCACGGGAAAGTTGGCGCCCTGCAGAGCCAGGTCACCTTGGGGTAGGGCCGTTACCCTGCTGCTTCCTGGCTAGCCGAGCGCTGCAGACGGGACGGGATGGGACGGGACGGCGTGCACCACTGACAGCGCTTTCCCTTTAAGGCCTTGGGTGCGGGGCCCAGTGTTAGATTCGAGCAAGAACAACGCTTGAGACCACAGCACACACGCAGCGTCATTTCTGCCAAACGTTTTATTAGGAACACTGCTTTTTAAGGTTTGGGTTTGAGGATTTTAGAAAACAGAGAGGAGAGGAACAAAAGTGCCTGAATTAGTTTCATACTCTGACTGTATTAAAGACCCGCTGTTTTTTTTTTTTCTTTCATTTTTTACTGTAATTTGTTTTTAATTACTTGAATGTTTAAAATTTGGTTTAGAAGCTTGCTTTCTACACCTGCTTATTGGTGCTGACTGTGGTCAAACCTGACACAAGATAGACAAGCTTAAACGACAAATCACAGCAAGAACCGACTGCTTTTCCCAAGACTACTATTAAATTGTAATTCAGGTTCCTTCCCAAACGAAACGAACCTGACCTTTTCATGCAATTCCTAAGTGTGTTAAAGATCTAATGCGAGGATAAAGAGGAAGACTGTGTAAAGTTATCCGGTTTAACTTGGCATTTGTTTTCCTTCTGACTGTTCTGCCAATGTTTCCATACAAAGAGTTTGTTTGATACAGCACTACAAATGTGAAGACTTGAGAGCAGCCTGCCTGTGTGGGAAATGTCTCCACACACAGAATCCAGTGCAAAAGCCTGCCTTTCTTTTTTTGGATACATAATTAATGCATCTGATCAGCTGGACGTCATTGGCTGCTATGTAATTCATGAACAAATGTAGTAGTATAGGGATTTCCTTAATATTTAAAGAAAAAAGATTGTATAGTCTTGTTTTGTAACAGGTTTCTGTAAATAAAAAGTAATTTATAGTTATTTATACGTAAAATCAGCTCTGGCCTGCCTCTTGTCTCATCTCCAGACCATACAAATCTCACCCAAACAACTGAATTACAATGCAGTTTAAATAACTGAATTGTGTAAGAATTGCAATGCAGCAGAAACTTAAACGAGCAGCATTCAATTTTTACACAGGTATTTGACATTAAGCATATGCGTTTTTAAACTGAAAAAAATTACTGCACATTTGGGCGTAAGTGACTTAGTCCTTACGCCGGTTAGGTGCATTATTGAAATTCCCTTTAAAGCAACTTAGACATCCCTTAACCTTAGGTGCTAGACTAACCAAACATTACGTTTTTAAAAAAAAATATGAAACGGATGGCTTCCGTGAAGAGATTTTTTTTATTATATACACAAAGAGCCTTTAACATTGACATAAAAAAAAAAAAAAACAAAGGTTAACTCCTAGTACTCATTCATTACATGTTGATAACTCTGGACAGTTTCTGGACTCTGTTCAACAGCAAGTCTCCTTTCTTTATAGTCTCCTGGTATTGCCAGTTCTTACTGTCGGGTCTGCGGGAGATGAGAAACGGGAAACAAAATCAGTCCAAAGCACATGTTTTAAACGACGTCATTGTAAGCGCTTTCTGTCAAGACCGAGACAAACAGCAAGCCATCCATTCTCTAACTGTTCCAAGTTACTTCAGTAAAACTATAACAAATGTAAGGATGGAAATCTGACGTTTTTAAATTGTAAGTATTGTATGTTTTTTTTAGCGACACAGATACTGGAATCACATTTTTTGCATCATTAACTGCAATGCCAAGTATTTCCATCCCTGATATGCAACATATGTGGGGGGTGAGGCGTCATCTGTGCTAACCAAGTTCTTCCCATAATCAAATAAAAGCAATCTTTTTTCAATAAATCATTATTATTCTACCACATAAAACACTCATAACATGCGTCATTCAATGGTCTATATGAATCCAGCGGCCTAGAAGTAAGGTACACTAGATACTCCTACCAGAAAAACTTACTCTGCCGACCTGGCAGCCACTTAAGACAAGCATTAGCCGTTCTTCCTGGTTTAATACCGTACCTGTTCGTTTCCACGATTTCGTTCACTTTGTCGATTTTGCAGTGCAGTCGGCCAGCCGCAATGAACCGAGAAAGTTCCCTTGGGGAGGGGAGAAAAAAGAAAGTTGAAACCGACCTCTGGCATTCAGTGTCACCGGACACACTGAGTTTTAACGGGCAGGGCGACTCACTGGTCCATGAACTCGGTGCTGACCCCGAAGGCCTCGGCCATGTAGCCCAGCGTCAGGGAGCGGTAGGACTCCAGCAGCTGACTGTAGGCCAGGATGCGCATCTCCCGCACGTAGAAACGGTAGTGAGGGGCAAAGAGCCAGTCTTTCTTCATCTCCTGCTCCACCGTGGCTTAAAGACAGACGGTGGAGAGATGCAGGTGAAATTGTAAGCTGTGCAAATAGCTCTGGATAAGAGTGCTAAGTAAATACATTGTTTTTTTTTAAAGTCCACCAAGAGGACATCTTTACCCAAAAGTATGCTGCACGCACAGTACTACGAGGTTAGCCAGTTCAGTAAAATAAAACCCAGCTCTAAGGAACAAGAGCCGTATTTCTAAGTGTCTGGCACTCCTATCACAACTGTACACCGACTCTCCGTTGATTAGTGATGTGGTAAACCCCCAGTCAGGAGTGATCCCTTCCTTGTTAATGCAGGGGAATCGGAGGGATGAGAAAGGACTTACCCAGAGACTGGAAGAAGACGGAGTAGCGGCACTCGTACAGGGAGAACAGGTACTGACGGACGGCAGGGAGGCCGTGTAGAACCTCCAGAATCTCGGCCCCCTTTATCACCTGGGATTCAGGAAACACGATAACCTAAGTACACCGGCACATCCCTCCAGGAAAAAGGGGACAGCCTGCCAGCCAAATTTGGTCCAGAGCGTGAAAACCCGAGCGCTTTACACCCGCGGATCAGCCTACCTTTCCCCTGAGGTCCGGCCGCTTGAGGGCGATCATGCAGACGTACACGGTGTACGTGACAAACGTCTTGTAGTCCATCAGCTCGTAGGACGTGAAGGTGGACACGGTGTCCAGGAACAGCTCAGCCGCCTGTTTGAAGTCCCTGATGGCCACACAGTACAGCCCCTGGTACACCTTGAGACGGTTCCTCCGGTCCCAGTCACCGCCTTCTTCGATGAGGCTACGGAGTGAAAGATCTTTTAACACACAATTCACAGCACGCCGAAATGTTTACATTACGCACATCAATACTTTACTGCATTATAACAACAGCAAATCAGGCATGGCATGCTACTGTGTAACCTAACCAAGCCCGATATTTAGATTAATGTAGCAATGTTAGTCGGTGATTAAATCCGATAGAACAACCGCTTACAGCATCCCAAGTAGGTCAGTGGGTAAAGATGCTCACTCAAGCTGGATATTGCCGGTTCACATCCGGCTCATGTCATTCGCCTATTTTGACCAGGAGAGCATACTAATGGTGCACAATTTGCAGAGCGCCGCACAGGTTAAGGTGGGGTAGGTTAAATCGGCACAGCTACTCTAGGCACAACACTAATGACCGCCTCCTATTGGCTTCCCGAGCACCTACAGGCTGGCAGTAATGTCAAGAGGGACATGCCTCTCTTCCAATCAGCTCCGAAGCCTGCGGTGTGGGTGAGAGATGGGTAGCTCGAACGTGACCAGAATTGGAAGAAAGTAATTGTACGTCCTCTGCCTCCCGTGCATGGTGGGAGTCATGAAGATGAGCGGAGACGCATCATCACAGTTGATGACTCCAAACAACTACTAAACTGAAGAACTGTCCAAAACTGGAGAGGATTCTCCAGCCTCAGACACAAATCGTTCTGGAGCACAGTCAGGTCTTCATGCTGTGTTTAAATACAAAAACCGACACCGTTCGTACCTTTTGGCTTTTTCTGAGTTGCGTGTTATCAGGTCACTGTCCATGTAGAACAGACCAATCCTGAGCAGATAGAATACAATGTCGAGTCGATGTCCCAAGGCCACAGTCTTGTCATAAGTCTTCCTGAAAGCAGTGAGGGCTCCCTCCTATGCGAATACACGCATTGGACAGGTTGTTAGAACTGCCATGGTTTTGTTTTGACACATCAGGTAATTGCAACTTACAGTGTATATTTATTTTGTAGGAAACAACATAAACAGCTTTAAACATCGTCCTAGGTTTTAAACTTTAGCAAACCATTTCTGTAACCATTAACTTTGAAGAAACGTACCTTATCTCCAATACGAATGAGATACTCGGCTTTGGCCATCATTGCATCTCGAATTTCGCTCTCCCCGAGGTTTTTCTCTGCGTCTTCCAAGTCGTCGTCCAAACGTTTCTGCACCTCCTCGTTCGCCTTTTTCATCTTGCTCAGCAGGTCGGTGTCAACCTTCCATTTCAGATCTTTGCACAAAGCCTCGTAGTACGGTGCCATGTCTACAAAAACGTAGCAATTTCAGTAACACGTTAATCAAACATAACCAGTCATTATTGACTGCAACGTAAATCTGAGACCGCTTTCTAATGGCCCACGACAGTAACGACTGTTCTTACTAGAGCTCTGCTATTTATTGTTGTGTCGGCCTGGTCCCCCAATTCATTCTCGCAATCATCAATATAACAAGCTAACTAAATATTATTATTCCACAATGTTCCGTATAAGTATAATATACCAAATTATAAAACTAAATGGAACAGTTCCGCTTACTGTTCTCATCACTACGTTCCAATAGTTTATTTCCAGCCGCAGCATAGGCCACGGCCGTGATACTGAAGCGAGGCCCGGGAACCATTAAGAGGCCTAGTGACGGTGCAGATCGAAGCACCGGCATAAACCACTACCGTTCTATTGTACCTTTCACTTGAAACTTACTGTTCTCTTTGACGGCTTCCATGAGCTCCGATACAATTTTTGCATCCTGCCTTTGTCCATCTATTGTGAGCAAAAACTTGAGTTGTGCTATCCTTAAATCTGGGTTTTTGGGTAAACCCTCTTCTTCTAAGTTTTCCAAAGGCATTTTGGTACGACGTCCCTTTCAATGCTAACTGCTGATATTACTTTGCCTGGAGCACGAAACTACAAAAGCGCGTCCACTAACAAGTAAAGTACGGTGGCCCCACAGAGCCAATAAATGCTGAAATAGAGCGTTTGCTGAAAAATTTTGTTGCACAAAAAGAATCTAATGCCACACTGTGGTTAAAAACAAAACAGTCGCAAACAGTGATGGTACTTGACACTAGTCAAGTCGCGACTCAAGTAGTTAGTGTAACACGCTCGATATCTCCATTACCGTGGAGAGTTATTTGGGGTTATTATGTAGTTTAGGATACAAACAAGATGTCATGTTATTCTATGGCGCCACCACGTAGTAGAAACTAAGAGACATTTAAACACCAAATGATCAACCTTTTTACATCTGATATCAACAAAGAAAACTGAATATAATCCATATGTGTCGGTCTGCGTCATTTGTTTCAAGATTGTACTATTTTAACAGTAGTGTAACATCAAATATGCTTTTCTAAAACAACAATTAAGCAGAAATCAATTATGTGCTTAGATCTCTAAAACAAACTCGAACAATTGCTACATTCTTTAGTTATCTAGCCGACATTAAATTAGTGCCGGCGGGGGGAACCAGCCCACTGAAACTGAAATTAATTGCTGTAACGTTAAACAATTAAAGCAGCTAACAATGTAACCAACAATGTTTCACCGAGCTTTCCTGCTTCCGAGTGTCTTTTGGTTTTCGAGTATTCATTTGATCTTGTAGCAAGCCACAGTATAGTAGAATAGTATTTATGCAGGGAAATACATTTGGAAGGCGGGGTTTCTGACGCAATGCCCTTTTAAGTGCGATTTCAATAGGATTCACACAATGTGTTTTATTCTAGGGATAATCTAGAACACCACATCTGCGGAATTGTGGTAGACTACTCAAAGGGGGGGGGGGGATTTAACGGAATCTGAATATAATCTGAATATTACCTAACCGGGTTACACTATGATAAATAAAAGGTAATACAAAAACATTTCAACATGCATTGTAGCCTAACTATAATTATAATTATCCATGGACCACCCAGTCATAAGCGCTAGTTGCTCAACAAATGCCTGATTCTGGAGAAAAATTAATCTTAGTTTCTAAAATGTCTAACAGAGCATAAACTTGTCAAGTCAGCTACCAAATCTAAGCGTTGCGCGAAGCTCTGGGCGTTCAATTATGGACACGCGGCTGAAGCAACTGGTAGGAAAGTTTTAAAACTAAATTAAACTAAACAAATTTTCACTGTTTTGTTTCTATGTGTGAAGGATACGTGTCAAAAATACTTGTCTTTTTAATTATTTTATACTGAACGTCCATGTACAAATAATTGTGAGGAAATAACAAAAGAGAGGACGGAGAAAAAGGGCTTGCAAATAAAATTTATTATTATTTTTTTTTAACTTAATACAACTTTTTATCCTGCGTGTCGTTTCGTTGATGTTTTTATTGTCTCCTTTTTAAAAACCAAACCTTACAAAAAGATACTGTAGAATCGCTTGGTAGTTTCTTCTACTATTTTGTAAATTGCTCAAATATATATTTTTGTTAATAGATCCAACAATTTTTGTGTGTGTGTGTCTCAGAATGTTGTTTTTGAATAATTAATAATTTAATAAATGTTTATTGTTAGTCTATGAACGCGAGGAATGACGGAATATAATGGAATCTCCATAAGTGTAAATTTGTTCCTTACCCCAAAATGTGAACTGTGACTCAGCCGTTTTTTTTTTAGATGCTACTGTCATTATAAAAATAGAGTTAAACATTATTTGAACAAACCAAAAAGCACGTAGATATATTCCAGTTACTTATTTGCTTGGTTACAATGTTTCTGAATTGATGTTGAATAAATATATTTTATAAAAAATTAACAGTAGAGATAGAACTTTTCACTATGACAGGCATTGTATGACGTCTTTTACTTTTTTAGTGAATGACATATCTAGAATAGTTAGTTAACTTTATGTTCTCCTCAATGCAATGTAACTTTCAAATACGACCACAGTTTATCAATAATTTGGGAAGGTTTATTCTACAAATGTATATATACAAATGGATATACTGTGTTTCCCCACTTGTAGACATTCTGTTGCCTGACGTAATCCATTCCCTAGCAGAGGTCACGGCATTTTCTGATTTCGGGCTCCCCCGGATGCAGCCTGCTTTGACTGGGGGTGCAGTGAAAATTTCTGGGGGGTATCATGATGGTATATAATATAAACATGTACCAGTCAGAAGTGCCTCCTTACCGAGTTGTGCCTTCTTACCCTCCAGACATGTGGTACAAACCCAGATTAATTAGTACACTTGGCCGTTCTAATAGAATACTACAATAACTGGAGATGCACAACTATGACTGGAGTCTCTAGCAATGCTGATAATTTCTCCACCTTTGACACTGCGGACCAGAATTGGATTTTCTGCTGCAGGGGGTGGGGGGTAAATAGCTGTTTGGCTCTAATTTTCAGTTCCTGTTTTTTCTGTCTACAATTGATGAAAAATTTGATTTTGACAAAGTTTTTTTATCTACGGGGTATTGTAGCAGAGCTTGTTGAGAACTAATTCGATACAGACAGTGATGTCACTCCCTGGAGTCAAAGACAAGAGGTTCCTTCCGCTAGGGTCTTTAGCACAAAGACTTCATTTTTATCATTTACATAAATGTGGACAAAATTATCTGTAATCTCCAAAAACGTAATTATGTTAAATTGAAAGGTGACAGACAAACTGCTATGAGTTGGTTGAATTTGGTTGTGTGTGTGTTTTTTTTGTTTTGTTTTTTACCAGCTTGTCATTATTTCTAATGGATTGCTAGAATCAGTTATTCATGGGAAGGAAATGGCTAATGAATAGTGTCAGTTCTCATACATTGGCTGATGGAGCCTAGCTTATTCCCTTCGCCTGTGAGTATCCATCATTTCTAAAGTAACCTTTCATTTTAATGGTTTCAATTTCAGATCCGCGGGAAGGCATTATTCTTCATTATTGTCCTAGGCATGGGAGGATCCTTTCAAACGGGATTTCATATCACAGTCATTAGTTCACCCTCACCGGTGAGGGATCTCTTCATTTATTTCACATTTGTGTTTCTGGTGTCCGAAACGTGACGGTTTTTCTAAGAGACGCCAGTATCAGTTGAAATGCATACAGAGCCCATGGCTTCCCCTGCAGCGATTTTTATTTTACCCCGAGCTTGTGATGTGCAGTACATACAGGACTTCATCAATGCCAGTTGGGTGGCGCGGCACCACGAGCCACCGGGGCCGCAGACGGTTACCCTCATCTGGTCCGCCATCGTGTCGTCTTACGCCCTGGGTGGTCTCATCGGATGCCTGAGCATCAGGAAAGTTAGCAGGAAATTTGGGAGGTGAGGCGCATCCGTGTCTCACGTGCTTTACCACCACCACCAGTCTGAATCATCTGAAAGTACCTATAAAGGCGTTGAAGTCAGGATCACACATCCCCCTGACTGAAACAAGCCATGATTCATACGATCCATAAACATACCACCATAAACACACCACCTTAATATGAAGAGATAATGATAGAAGGGGTTGAAATAGGTACGTTGTCTCACACTTTGTGTTGTCTCACACTTTCTCGTTCTTGGTTTTAGAAAAAGAGCTATGATGGGGAACAACCTAGTCTCCATTGCAGCGGCAGTGGTCATGTGGTCCAGTAAAAGTGCAGGCTCCTTTGAAATGATCCTGATTGCACGCTTCATGTATGGATTTTCAGCTGGTATGTGCATCAAAAGTTCCGCTTCTGTTGGAATAATCCGTGAATAATACATGTGTGTGCAACATAATAATACACCTTTTCTCTACTAGGTTATCTCCTGTAGAATTATATGCCAGTAGAACCTGGAATTAGGTTCTGCACTTAGAAAGAAATTATCCATTTTGTGTTTCTCCAATCCAGCTGGTTAAAATGAATATGATATTTAGGGATTTGCTTGAAAGGTGCCACTTCTCTTTGTCCTATAAAAGTTTGATCCTTGTCATGTGATCCACAGGGATCGATTCGAACCTTGGTTAATGGAACCACTCCTTATTTTTGAAGGTCTAGGTTTTAACATCCACGCGATGTATCTGGGGGAGAGCTCAGTCAAGAAACTGAGAGGGATGATGACCATGACGGTCGCCACCTTCATCTCCTTCGGAAAACTGTCCGGACAACTGGCAGGTCTCAGGTAGTGTGTCGATGTTTACAGTCATGACAGATCAAATTTGACTGATACGTCTCACTGGAGAAGCGAGGAAGCTGGCTTCAGCAAGTCTCCCTTGGAACTGTACCCTTGACGCCTGACGGGATGTGACCAATCACGTCTGTCCTTAATGTGTCTGTTTTGGCTCTTCGGAGGGAGTTCCTGGGAGGCGAGCATTTGTGGAACATCCTGCTTGGCTTCTCCACCTGCTTCTCCGCCATTCAGCTGGTACTGCTGCCCTTCTTTCCCGAGGCACCACGCCACTTGCTGATAGAAAAGGACAATGAGGAGATGTGCAGGAAAGGTACTTTTTTCACAAACGCAATGGTCCTCAGTGCCAGCGCTTTGGCAATTAACGCAGGCACAAGTCGTCTATGAGCGACAAACGATTTGGAATTCTACCTGCAAAACAATGAAGGTTGGAATTGATTTTGTTCTGGTAAGATTCTTATTTAATCAAACCTGTTTGTTTGTAGCCAAGAGACTAGATTATGTGAGATTATGTTACTGGTCCAGAGGGTCCGTAGGGCAGTGCTTTTGAGTGGCCGTTACGGCTGCCACTTAAGCTTGTCGGTCAAATCAAATCCACTCATTTGACACTAAGTCCTCAAAATGAAGGGTGGCCAGCAGGAGAGGACATAGCGAACATCAGGCCTAAAAGTTCTTGAGAAAGTTTAAGGAAGGCCAATCTAAAGAATTATTCAACCAGTATTCAAACTACCTGGAATAGCGTCTAAGCACACCTCATTAAAAATAAGTCATAAAAATCCAAAAACCATTGATTAACTGCTGAACCCATAACCCATAATCCACCACCATTGCCACAATTTCCCCTGTAGACCTTTCTCCTGTTGCTGTGGTATGCATTACATGAACTACCATGAAAGGTCACTCCTAGACACCTAGAAGACCTAGTTATTTGTATTAGAGCCATGTCATTGACTCATCATCCTCTGCCAATTTCAGTGCTTTACAGACGTAGCAGTACCCTCATACCTGGTATCTGCTAGATTCTGAACCATTCAAAATGATCAGGTACGGTGCCTGATTCCCTCAAAAGTGTATGCCCTCTGTTCAAAAATCCTGCAAAAGAGAACCTGATAATCTTTCTAATTATGACCAAATCTAAGTAATTTAAGATCTACTTCTTTGAGAAGTTTCAATCCGGTTTCTGTAAATGAATGAGCAATGAAAGTGCTGAGTGACCAATGACATCCTTATGGCCAGTGACCTCTGTACTCTCTTCCTTCGCCTGAACCTTCTGAAAGCCTTTCACACAACTGAGCACAAAATCCTGTTTCAGAGGCTAAGCTGTATTGGTGTCTCCGACAGGCTAATCTCCTTGTTGAACAGTGGCAGACTGGCAGGACTGAAGCTATGCCATTTAGACCAGTTCATCTCTTGAATAGAACCCACATTCTCCAATGGTGTGCCATCAACCCCGGTTTCCCGTCGCATTTCAAATCAATCCCAAGATCCTTCTGTTGACGTTCAAGGCTTTGCACGATCACCTTCCATCCAACTTTTCAATTTTCCCCAACAAACCTTCACGATGGCTCTGCTCCCAGAACGCCGGTCTACTTGTACCCAGAACTCGCCTTGAAACTGTTGAAAATCGATCTTGTAGCAATGCAATTGATTGTCTTGCAGCCCTTCAGACTCTTTGGGGCCGTGGGGAATTCAAGTCGGAAATCGAGGAGATGAAGGTGGAGCAGGCGGCCATAAAGGGAGAGCAGTCCAAGAGCTTTCTGGGATTGCTGCGGGAGAAGAGCGTGCGCTGGCAGCTGGTCACCATGCTGGCCATATTGTTTGGTATTCAGTTCAGTGGTGTCAGCGCTGTAAGCATGGCGTGATCACCCGACCCCACCCACCATCAGAAATGACACGGTCCCCGCCCTCCTATGTGCATGCATGTCTCACAGCCTCACCAACGGATGAGCCCAGGGACTCAGTCCACACACACAAAACACACACACACACAACCAAGCGGACAATAGTGGCCATCAGTCAGGCTTTAATCACTGTGATTTTGAATGATCCAGTCCTGGGTGGTAGGCATAGGTGTAATGAGCTTCTCTGCGTTTATCTCTCCAGGTCAGCATCTTCTCCTTCAACATCTTCCAGCAAGCCGGCATTCCACTGGACAAGATCCGCTACGTGACCCTGGGCATCGGAATGTCCGAGGTCCTCTCTTCCATCACATGTGTGAGTTTTTAGACGAAAAATAAGGAGTAATCCTAGGGGTTTTTTTCTCTCTGCTATACAAGCTATACGCAGACAGGGTGTTGGTGACTTTTTTATTATTATTTATCTTCTCGTTGTCATAGAACGCGATCTGTGATCTATGATAGCCTCTGAAAACAGCGGCGTTTCTGTGTGTCTCCTTAGGGCCTCCTCATTGAGAAGGTGGGGAGGAGAGCCCTGCTGTGGGGGGGGTTCGGGGCCATGTCAGGGACCTTGGCATTAATCACGCTCACCCTGCATATGAAGGTACGTGCCCTTGACTCCTTCTGCTGTGTTGTGCACGAGTCAGCCGTTTGAGAGAAAGAAACTTTCGCCTCTCCATGAAGACGACCTGCTTGGTTGCTGCTGGTTCCTGAGGGTTGGATGAGGCTCTTTCACAAACATCACCAGAACGTGAATCAGTGGGCTGATAAATCACACTAAATCCCTTTAGTGTGATAGAAACCTCAAAGCTTCAGCTTATTTAAAAATTATGTCCCATAATTAATAACACATGGATAGGTCACTGTCATTTTAAATTGAATTTGTGGATGTTTCTGTACATATATATATAAATATAAAGAAAATATAAATATAAAACTACCTTAATTGCACATGGGGCAGTTTGCTGATTGGCTAACGTCTTAACCTTCACATCTGATTGTTTTGGGCATGCAACCGGCCTTTATCCAGATGGCTTTATCCATCATGTTGTCACCCAGGTGTTCGAGACACCTGCTGTGGTTTATTTGCATACTTTGGTCATCAGATAATCCGTTCTCTCATTCACACAAATCCCACACAGCATTCTTTTTTTTAAATAGGGAAGCCCAGAGTCATTTTCTTAATTCTGCCCCAGTTTGAATCTCTATATTATTATAGATCTTTGAGGGCTATTAACGGTGTCTAGTAGCTAAATATGCGCTAAATTGTCATCGTATTAATTTCTGTCCGTTACCTCGTTTAACATTTATGACATTATTTAGTTTAGATTACATTTACGGCCGAGTGCCTTGGCATGGCATCTGTGCTTAGTTTCACTACATTGTACTGTTTTTTATTTATTTCTAGGAACACAGCTATTGGATTCCATACAGCACCGTCTGCTTGCTATTTCTGTTTATAATGTTCTTTGGGGGTGGACCGGGTAAGTCATGATGACTGATGGTACTGACGGTGTTAAGGAAAATGCCTCTTCAGACTCAGTTGCGTAATTAAGTATTCATTGATATTCCTTACACAATATCTCATCGAAATTTGACCAATTATTGTGGCCCAATGAATTGCATTAATTGTATGGTTTTCTATTCATTAAGTATCGCTTTCTAATAGAGATGTCTGCATAAAAAAAGAATTAAATACACAAGCGATAACTCGTTGTCAGGGAAGTGGTTGCGGGTAGCTGTATTTAAACCCAGCTTATGCACAGAAAAGGGATCTCCGGGTGTTTCCCCCCACAGCCGGAGTGTTTTCGTCCCTCAATCAAGAGGTCTTCATACAGTCGTGCCGACCAGCCGCGGTCAGCCTCCTGGGAGCCATGAAGTGGGTGGGATTTGCTGTGGTGGGACTGGTGTTTCCCTTCCTGCATGTGAGTTCCTGTTGACACGCTCGCCGTGTGGCGCTCATGCGCAGGAGGAAGGACAGAGGGCTTGGAGCCCCTTCCCAGGTTCCCATTTGTTTTACGTTATATCATTAGTGTAAGGTAAAACGCTTTTTTATCCACACTCATCAACTCAAGCAGTACTTGGTCAAGGATACAACTAGACGGCAACCTTTTGGCTGCCAGCTTAACTACTACACCACCAACTATCTAATTATTTTCCGAATGCACATCCCTGCCATTCAAAAACAGTTACCAGGGGATTATGCCCCCCTTTAAGTCTCAACGCAGATCAGGCCCTGTATTTGTGACACAAGCCGATTTGTTGGAATTGACAAAACATGTTTTAGAGCGCATTATCAGCAATCTCTCATTATGCACTTGAAAAACGAGGAGCGGAATTTCACAAGGCCCTCGTTTGAACATCAAACAGAGCAACAGTAATTAAAACCCCATTTTTTGACAGCCTTGTGGGCTATTAGAAATCACTCGTTTAGAGGCCTCTCTCATCCACTTTGCGAATAACTGCGGCGCTCTGATTAAAACAGTACACTCGGCATTTCTCAAAAACCTGCAAAGTGTTTTGTTTTTCGAGTTTTTTTGTTGGGTTTTTTTCAAACCAGGCACGGAACGCGCTTTCGCTCGCCATCCGTGACGTTGGCCTGGGTATTCTCACCGCTGCACGGACTGCTGACTCCATTCAGTCTGCTCCTCCCCTTTCACCTCTCTGACACAGGCCCTCCTGAAATCCCTCAGCTTTGTGATGTTCGCCTGTGTGTGCCTCTCAGCGGCGCTCTTCGTCTACCTGCTGGTGCCCGAAACCAAGGACAAAACCCTCCTGGAGATATCCGAGGAGTTCAAGAAGCTGAAGATCCAGGCGTGCCGGCCTCCCCTGGCGGAGGAGGTGACCATGGAGACAAGGCTGTGAAGAGCAATACAACGCCAATCAGAACGTCTGCAGCTGAGAGCCAAGCCATCTGTGTACTCGCCCTAAATCTGGAGACGGACCGGGTGATCAAAGGCTCTCACCCGTAAGTCCTTGCGGGACAAAGCTAGCCAAACAGTGGCCGGTTTTAACTTCTCCAGTCTTGTTTAGACCCTTAGCAGCTCTTAAAAAACCTTACAAGACCAGGCAAACTGCGCTGCGCTGCGCTGCGCTGCGTTGCACATTAGGCCTCAGCCATAAATGTAGTAATTATTAAACATTTTTTACCCGGAGGACTTTTTGCTTTGGCTTTTGTGAACATTTATGTTTTTTCGCATTTGGCCACAGTTCATTTTTTTCCTTTGTCCTTTTAAGGCTTGATTTTAATATGGAATGTCATCGTCACCTGTTTACACTCAGCTTGCCTGGGGTCCATCGAATGAGTCAACAAGGAGCAATATGTATAAAAAGATAATTCTTTGACATAGACAAGGCGGCTTGTTTGTTGACTGGTTGAAAAAGACGGCAGGCCCGCGCCCAGTTATTTTCCTTTAAAACCCGATTGTGCTTCGTCAGAACCTCCGGGATCACTGGAGAAAGGTCTTTGAGAGTCCCCTTATCGGTGCTTTCCAGTTGGCGCCGGCAAAAGTGCTTCCCTCGCAGTCAGACAACATCCCGTGCGCGGTTCGCATTCAACGTGGGAAACCACTGACGTTATCTGGGCCGAAACGAGGCGCAAATATCGACTCCCGGTGCTTGCCGTTATCGGCCGGAAAAATGAATTTACAATGGACTAATTAGGCCGCCCGCCGAAATCTGCAGTTTCTCTTTGTGGACCAGGCTGTTAAGAGGGAGAGCACACATTCTTTAATTATCCGATTCGTCAGGGGAGAGAGTACCGGTTGGGGGGAAACAGAATGCATATTACTTTGCCATGCAAATAAGTGAGGTTCAAGGTCAAATCAAAGTGTATTATAGATCGTTCAGAATATATGCAAATCTTCTCGCTCCAAGCTCTTGGAAGTCTGTAAGAAACCCCGTCTGCCTTTGTAAGTCTTTGAGAAAGGGGATGTAGCGCGGATCTTTCTGCACTTCTGCAATTTTCAGGTTTATTTTGAACAATTCCATTAATATAACAATACTAGGAAAGATACATAAGATATTTGCCAATCAGTTCGAATGGCGCAGTGGTGCAGTTGGCCCCGCTCAGTCAGCTTATGCTGTCAGTCATTCGGTAAACGCGTCCTATCCCGCTACGTGCCGTGTGTTTGTGTTGTGGTCCCAATATGATTTACATTAAAATGAGGACAGGTCTAATGAACGAGCGAATGATTCCAAAACGCACCAGGCAGATGGGACCACTCACATCCTGTTCCAAGGGGAGGCGCCGTTATTACCTCCTTGGGCCATCGGGACTGCCACACGGCAATGCTGTTCGCGACTGCTTTCTGAACCGTGCCAATTAAGTCCGCCATACGGGAGGGCCGTGGAAGATGGCAGGGCAAACGGCACTCGTTGCAAGTAGTTTGTACTACATCTTATTTAAGGATTGTATACCATTCTTCCTAATCTTAAGATTAGCATATTCTTCTTCTTTTTATATTTTTATTTCATATTAAGATATTGGCCAAGCATGCGGAAGCAACAATTTTAATTGCACGTCCACTTTGCCAAAATATGAAACAAAATCAAATAAAAACAAGACGAAAACATCAAACAGTCTACTTCCTGTTGGATGGCCTTCAACCCCATCCTTCGCTTTTCTTTCTTGTGACATTAGCATCAAGGAGAATCCGCACGTGAACATCCTTCTGGGCCGTACAGGCACGGATAACGGCAAAGCTATGGGAACGCGGCTCGCTGTTTGCAAAAGTCACATAGCTTAGATAAGAAAGAGTTATCTGGTTTGTTATGTGAAGTTAGAAAATTCAGCCAGACAAAGCCTAGGGGTGAGAATCTGGTCCTTCATGCTTTAAATAAATACCAGTCCAGAACAGAGTTTTACTGAGGTTGCATTTCATAACTGAGTAGTTATACGCATTTTAGCAGTCCATGTATTGTTGTAGCTTAATTCTGAATTATAGTATATAATAATTAACTGTATTTCATGTTGCAAGGCACAGTAAAGGTTAACTGCCAGTCTATAGGTTAAACTTACATTTGGCAGCTGTTACTATTTATATATATATATACAAATTTCTCTCTAATCAAGGACTGTAATTGTATGCTTTTGTCCTAGACAGCTACCGGAAAAAGTAGTAACCAGTAGAGAACTATATGGTTGTTATAGTCATTATTTGATTAATTCTGTGACTTGTAAATCTCGATATTTTACGCTAGCATAAATTTGAAGTCATTTACATCAATTTGAAACGGCTGATTTAAATTAATATTTTAATTTAGACGGAGTTCGAACGGTGACTCGCGATACACGGGCATGGTGTGTTTCTAATTTTATGGCTTTATACAAGATGAACATGTTTCGTTCTCGTTTGCAGAGGTTTAAAATGTCTTTAGTTTCAGGTCACGTCAAGATTTACAAAAAAAAAAAGAACTTAATTAAGGCAGATGCGTGGACACCTTCTAGCAGTACTCGTCAATTGGGCATGGCGGCCCAGTATCTGTTATCGCACGTTAACCCCTAAACTACTCCATTATTGTATGTCGCTCTGGATACGAGCATCTGCTAAATGACTAAAATGTAAATGTCCAGTGGGAGTCACGCGGAGTAAAAAAGTCTTATTTTTTATTGTATAAAAGCTGGAAAATAAGGAAATCGGACCACCTACAAATTTGAGTCGAATTCCAGCGTATCCGCAGCGCATGACTTTGAGGATGTTGTAATGACTGGTTTATATCAGCAGGTGGCATTCTCAATCCATTATTTTATGCGTTTTAAATCAGACGAGTATGTCTGCTTATTTCGTAGGGGGAAAAAACCATGATGCCAATACAGCAGAACTGGCAGCACGCCAAACAGTTAATCTAGTCTTCTAATCCCTAAATAAATTATCCACGTAATTCATTATTTTTGCAAAAATAGGTTTACAATTTATAATAGCACTGCGTGGTTATTTCCTTCTCAGACCGTTATCCTGTTAAGATGCTATTGATACACTTTTGAATATCTGTTACCTAAGCAAGCTTTTTTTGGACACAAACTCCACTCCACTATATTCATCTTGTGGAGCAAGTTCTTATAAGCAGCAAATAATGTGCTATGACTCGCACAAAATCAGCTGATCAGATCACGTATTGCTTAAATTTAAACCATTTAAATTAAACCAGGTTCGTTTTGTTCTGCAAGAGAAAAGTCTTCGGTTGTGTGTAGGCATCACCGTCCCACAATACCTTAAAGGCATAGACGCTTAATTCACAACGCTCTTCTCAATTCACTGGGAGAAAGGTAAACGTGAAGGAAGGACCCACCTCCAGCGTTAGCTTAGCCCGACCTCTGAAGTCACCTCTTCTTTTTCTCATAGGATGTAGAAGAGAGAATTAAACTCTTTCTCTTCCAATATAACGTGTCGTCATTATGCTGAGCTGTGAAATATGCCATACGCAGGTGGGGCAGACATCAGCCGAGAACGGATTCAATTAAATCCTTATCGATCCGGCACGCCTCGGCTTCTCACGAAAATCTTTCACTTTTTTCACTGCGTTTCACTGACGGCTCTATTGTCCATTCACTGTCACTTTAATCGCCGACTACAAACTCCGAATTCGGGGTTTGCTATCGTCAATTTGTTGACGTGTGTGAAGTGATAGGAATGCCACCCATTTGATTAAAATAAAATAAACCCCGAAAACCAATACCCCAGAGACTTGTGGGGTGAACCCTGGGCCTGTGTTTTCCCTCTCTATCATTCTTATTTAGTTCAGCTCCGTAGTGCAGGTGTCACCTACTTCCATTTTGTTGAAATTATGGCCAGAATAATTACAGGACCTTTACAGGACATATTTCAAAAAATTAAAACCGTAAAAATTGCTAGAACGTGGAAGGAAACGGCCACAGGAGCGCAGTGTTAAAGGACAGCAAAGGTGTAGTAGATGAGCAGGGCATGAGCGGGGGGGGGGGGGGGGGGGGGGGTAATTGGGTTTCGTGATATGCAAAAAAAAAAAAATGGCTTAACGGAATTTGGTTTTTAAAAACCTAAGAAATGGGCCCCAAATGCC
>JAOYSI010055432.1:0-24868 GCA_025775065.1 Hiodon alosoides
GTATATGTATATATGTATATGTATATGTATATGTATATGTATACAGTATAAGCAATGAAGCTGCCTCTAAAAATGTTTTCTGACCACTTTCATCCTCACCAGAATGCATGTTTTAAAATCCTTAATGGGTTCTTCAAGGCAGCAAGCAGTATTCTTCCATTGAATTATGGAGGTAAGCCCATTGGACTCAACCCATTAGTCGCAGAGGACTTGTGTCCCTGTGTGCTGTGAGTCAGCGGTCTCAGTAGTATGTTTTCCTTTGCACTCTCCCACTCCTGTAAGGGGCACTAATGGGGAGACTAATGGATATCTATGTCTGTTGTGATGAACATCTTGCACACACTCCCCTTAGATGTTAAGAGTTAAAATGCACGACTATACATTGTTCATTCTAAAAAAATTACTGGACTGGGTTTGTTTATTTTCACAGTAGAAACTCACACATATGGCTTTTTCATTCAAGCTTTAATTCTAATTTATCTGTGTACCCCAGATATGAACCTGTCTGTTTGATTCAGCCTCTCTTTAAACAGCCATCCTACATATCTGCTTAATTTCTATCTGTCTGTAAATCTTTTCTTTGTACATCTAACAAGCCCTCTCCTTCAATTCTGAAACAGAATGGGAAAACATCTTCATTGTATTCCATTATTTCTTGTCCCTGACCTCATTAATGTCTGGGGCTTAGGAACCATTGTGTACTCTCTGTCTAACACACACACACACACACACACACATGCACACATGCACACATATATATTTCCCTGGTTGAAAATACAACATATTGCCAGCATGCTTGCTAGGGTCCCCCCTGTTTAATGGTCATATATCTCATCCCCCGAGGAGGAGTCAGTGTGTGTCCTGTATCTCATGAATGTTTAACCTCACCCTTTCCCCAGATAGGCCTGGTAATTGGGCTCACACAGCTCATATTGGTTAAGATGAACGACACTGAAAACATGACTTATTAAGTAAGGACACTCAGAATATTAGAAACCATAGCCTGCGGCTTGTTCATTTGTGTGTGTGTGTGTTTGTGTGTGTGTTTGTGTGTGTGTGTGTGTGTGTGTGTGTGTGTGTGTCCAACCCAGGCTATATATCGTAGTACATCTTTATAGGCGACTTCCATTATCTTGTAATTTAAAGTTCACAAATGCTTTCACTTTTGCCGTAGCTTCTCTCTTACAATTGAGGTAAGAGGAAGCTAATATGTTTTTACTATAGTAGTCGTATAGTAGTATAGTACCAGTGTTTTGTATTTCACTCAACACCTGTTAGATTTCTAGAACCAAGACACCATGAGGTATTTTTGGGATGTTGATTCTTCTGCTCATGCACGGAAAGATGCCCTCCCCACCTGGACGACTGCTCCGTTCCTTCTCCAGTGCCAGCCCCTCGGCTGGTCTAATCCACCCCTTCCTCTAGTAGGCCCATATGGATGCACTGACCACAGGCGGTGGGTGGCAGATGGCATGGTCCTCCAGCGCGGCCCTTTTGCTTGCCCACTCCTGGGCCGTGTGCCGTGTGGCCGCTGCAAGTGGCCCGGGTGGTCACGCTTCCCGTCAGTCTGAGGCTGGACCCTTCCCCGCACTGACAAAAGCCGCCATCAAGGTCACCTTCGTTTGTGGCTTAACCCCCTACGTGCTTGCCGCCTCGCAAGGTGATGTTTTACAGCTTGAGTTTGACAAAAAGGGCCAGCAGGTGATATATGGGACAAGATGGATAAAGACGCCAGACCAGGAGGAGTTCTTAAGTCCACCTTTGCTATACAACTATTCTGATTACAAACAAGATTTACATTATATTGGTTAATGTGCTCCATGAAGTGGTACCAAGTGAAGCTAATTGTAGTGATACAGTGAGAATAGTCACTTGGTTGACATGTTGCTGTCGTGGTGTTCATAATTATGCTTTAGTCTGTTTGTGTGTGTAATTACACATTGAATTGAATGTACATGTTTGGGGAAGTATTGTATATTCCTCCCAATAAGGTACTGCTAGGCTCCAATGTAAAAAAAAAAAAAACATTGTTTAGAACCTATAGCATGTGGACATGCTAATATGTTGTAATCCCTCCACAAAATGTAAACCCAGTTTCATCAAAGTAAAGAACATTCCATTGTAAGAGAACTATTGCACTCATGTCGTGACACTACTCCAAGGTTAGTGCAACTCTGTTTAGAGGGAGGTTCCAATATCTGTTTAGCAGGTGAAGGCATACTCAATGCAGTGGAATTAATCCTGGCATAGGATCATCAGGGGCCGCATGTGATGCCACACCTGCACGGCCACATCTCAGATACCTTCTCTCTTTCTCGGTCTCTTCACAGTGCCCATTGCCATGTCTGATTCACAGCTCGGAGAGATGGAAAATGTATTCGGTGAGTTCTCTCTATTTTCTCATTTATCGGCTTTTGATTGTGTCCTCATCCCAGATTCAGTGGGAAATATATAATGAATAACCTTTATTTACCAATAACATATTTCACTTGATACATACCACAGTGAAATATAATATATTTCCCTGATATTCAAATGGCGTTCTATATGTCACCGATGCTGATGGCTCCAGCACCTCGCGTCCCTGAATAGCTGTTTCTGAAAATGGATGGATAGATTTTAGTTTTTTGAAAGCCAAGTCTCCAATAGCCATATCGCTAAAAAAAAAAAAAAATCAAAAAAATTGGAACTGAGCAGTTAATACAGTTATTAGCTTTTTTCATCTAGCACAAAAGAAACAACGGATATTGAAATGCAGCTAACGGCATCTTGGGAGACTGTTGAACATATTCGTTTCTCCCCACGGCTCAGACGGGAGTACCCCAGCGTGGGTTCGAGCCAGACTTGGGGTCAGACTTGACTGGTGCTGTGGTAGGGAAGATAAGTGGGTTAGATCACTGCCTGTCGAGGTCCGAGGGAGCTTGGGTTTTGCTTGGACAGCAGCCGAGATAGCAAAAATAGCTGTATGAAACCAAATAGAATGTATACGCCTTTTCATGACACGTTTTTCTCCTGACGATACAGTGAGAAATTTAACTGTAAATCTTATGGGTCTTCTCGAATTCATTCACTGGTAAATTGCCAACCGATTGCCAATTTTTCCAATCGCTAGATCTATGGGATTCCTGTTAAACCCCATGACATCAACAAAACCGTATGAAAGAAAATTTATGAGAGGAGAAAGAAGAGCAGCTGTCGGCCCACTGCGGCACTCATGTGGAAACGTTGGGAATGGTACGGGGTTACGGAGCGGAGATTATCTCCATCAGTGACGAGATCTGCTGCCCATCTCAATTATGCAATCACGGCATCATTCAGCCCACTTCCACCTTTTCTTCCTGGTCCTCCGGGATAGCCTCAGGGACGCAACGATGGGCTTAGAGAGAAGGGGTGTCAACAATCCAGGGGTCAGTTTGGGGTTTTGGGGGGGCGGGCAGGCAGGGGACAATATCTTTGCTTTATTTATGGGCGGTGTAGCATCCAACATGGGGGAGGGGACAGAGGTTAGTAAATATTTAATGGAACAGGGGGGAGGGGGTAAGGTTGAATTAAGCTGCTTGCAGACAGCAATAATGCTATACATTTTTACAGGCTAAATGGAGCGCTCTTCACCAGGGGACTGAATACAAACATGAATTCATAACAAGTTGTAATTTATCAGCATATACAAATAACTGAGTTATTTGTGAGTCATGGAAAACGAATTAATCCTGGAATAGTTTTTGTACGTCTTAAGCAGAAAGACAGTTATTAATTGACACAATCAATTCTATAAAAAACAAGATAAGAAAAAATTATCATGGGTGTTTAGCCCAGTCTAAACATGGGTGTCAAACTCTACACACTTTGAGGCAACCAGGTTTCCTTTCACAACACACTAGAGAGGTTCTCTGATGGCAAGCTCAAAGGGGAGAAAAATCTATATTGTGTGTAAGAGCAAAGGTCAACTATTTAAGTTGGCTGCATTCAGAGGGGCTGTGCCCTCCAGCTGCAAAGGCAGTGACCTTGACTGGGCAATTGTTAGGGCTTCTTGTTGTCAGCATGCCTGCTGTTTGCCTATATGTGTGATTGTTTGTATATTTCTGTGGTGAAGGCTGGCATACATTAAAAACTCAGATCAAAATGCATGAATTAAACTGAATTAAAACTCCATTTCACAAGACATGCACAAGAAGATTTACATGGCTGCAACGTGATCCATATGCTGGGAGTTCCTGGTTGGGAGAATCAGTAGAGCTAGTGTGGAGTGAGTCAGAGTTCCCTGGGTGCAGTAGACCTGCCTATGTACTTAAATGATCCAATCTCCCTGATCTAATAGAGATTCCAACCATAGTCTATTAACGGTTCATAATGCGTGGGATCCAGCTTCCTGCAAAATTACTGCAGACTAGAAAAGATTCAGATTGAGTGGTGGGTGTGGAGTTAATAATTAAATCTTAGTCAACAGATTATTGCACTGTGAACAACTGCACTGCAGAATAGATTGGTAAAAGATGCATTGGTGACAAATAGCCTTTAATAGCAAGTTTTCTTTGGTGGGTGTTTAAAAGAGATGATAGAGTGCGAAGAGACAAAGCTAACCTGGCTTGATCTGACAGAGTAGCTACAGCTTCAGAAAAAAGTACCAGGTGCAGCAATAAGGAATCTTTGCAGCCAAGGACTGTGAGTGTGCCCACTTTGCTCGCAACAGACCTTCACTGCTGAGCAAACGCAGTCCAAGGTGGACAGAACCCTAGCTGTAGGATCAGAGACCCATTTACACTTGTGGTGGACACCTTGATGAAGTCACAGAGTGGGGGGACACTATACACGTGTAGCTCTTGACAAGTCATTAATCAGAGCTGGAGAGGAAAATGTCGCCAGTCAGTCTTCTCTAACAGAGAGATTTCTCTAATTTGACGAACAACTTCATAAAAAATGTTGTTAACCCTTAGCCTGCACTTACCTACAACGGAAAGCCTTGTTAAAAAAGTAGCAGTTGAGAGAATTAATGCAGCCTTCCACCTCTCTGTCCGCATTCGAGTGTGAGGAAAGATGGTTCTATTGGCGAAAAGCTGTCAAGACTGCACTGGTTTGTATTTTATTTTATTTTATTTTATTTTATTTTATTTTATATAGCTTTATTTTTTATGTACCACTGTTTAATTGTAACGTTGTTGTGTGCCACTGAGAACATTGACAGAACTGGTGATTAGTATACTCAGTGTCACGATGTCACGATTGGAAAAATCACAGGACACACCCAGTTAGGAGAGCTTGGATACCTGACAGGTTTGGATTGTTCCTTAGGTTAAATAACATTTATAAATCATTTCTTTCATTCTTAACATTGTGTGTAGGACTAAATTTCCACCATTTTTAAGAATTCTTGGAGTTTACAATTTATTTGCTCCCAGTGGCTTGATAAATATGGCTTCAGATTGAGAGACCCTTGCTTGGAAACACAGAATCAGATTTTGATCAATGTAATTTGCAGAGTTCAAAACACAAAGCAGTGAATACATGACCTCAGTCACATGGTTATTCCATGCACATCTCATAAGACTTAAATATGTAATCAAGGAACAGTTTTTTTAGGTCAGGTTCTGCTATCACAACATATATCGGGCCATAACACACAGAAACTCTTAACAGAGACTCTCAACCCTCATTTATCCCACTAGCGATGACATCCATGGTTACCCCCAATATCTCCCCCGTGTCCTTCAGTCTCAGTCGATGCTATTCGCCCTATGGTCCACATCCATGTAAATAACCACCCTGCATGGTCCACTCTTTATGAACTGCAGGCAGACAAATTACTGTTACATCAATCTCCCATGAGGCTGTACGAACACTGTTCTGATTTATTCCCCTTATTAAGGCCCCCCTCCTTCCCATTCAAGGCCCTACTGTCCTCAGAGGCTCACTTCCACAGGAGCAGCTACCTCCTTCCCAACCCATGGCCAGTGTGAGACAACATGGCAGCACCTACAGGCAGCAACAGCTAGCTCGCAGGGCTAACAGACAGGCAACGCAGCAACATTTGGAGGTCCCGATTAAGTAGGTGCCATGCAGTCAGGATGGAGAGCTGCGTGGTCAGTGTCCTGTTAAACCGTTCGAGAAGGCCGTCGCTTTGGAGGTGAAGAGGGGTCGTCCTGGTGTTCCTCACCCCAGCCACTCGTATTCCCCGCCAAATACCTTGGCCTAAAAATTCCTCCCCTGCCCGCTGTGGAGCTCCTCCGGTGCCCCAAAGTGGCAGATGAGCCACTTCACCTCTCTACCACAATCCCTAATTACTGCTATCTAGCACTTGCAAAGTCTTCTATCTATTTATTAGCATTTTTCTAAGTTATCTGCGGTTTGCCCAATAATTTTGCTCTCCTTATATAGCAAGAGTCTGAAAATACCCAGAAAGGGGTTCTGCGTGCATCTCCATCCTGCAGCTGCTTCCCTCAACAGTTCGGGGACAGATTTAGTCATTTAACCTCTGTCTCAAATGAATCGTTCCTCATGTGTAAGAAATGGTCGGATGGTTTAAACTCCACCCCGAAATCACAGTCCTCATTTAGCGCAGTGAATAACGCCAGCACATGATTGCAGAATTTAAGCACGGAAAGATAATTAGGGCCTGTATCTGGACCTATCAAGTGTAAATAGTCACACTTTGTCTGAAATTCCACTAATTGCCGCTCACTGTGTGAAACTGTCACAGTAATAATCAAATCTGCATATCTTATTGTTTATACCTGATGGATATGATGAAAACCCTAAGTTAGAAGCTTTTAAATTTGATCAAATAGATTTTATAAAGATAAATAATTTTGTACTGTGAATAGTAAATATATGTTACACTCTTTTTTGCAGTGTGTGTGTGCATGTGAGAAAGAGGGATTGAATAGATGTAGCTTTAAATAAATGTAGGCTCATTTAGCATTTTGGTGAATCTAATTAAAATCCCTTGCAGCAGGACCGAGTGGCATTGAGCGTCCTTTGATACAAACTGTCTTAATTAATCATACTGGCCGTAAATGTTATATTGGAGTGGATGTGCCATAAACAGGCAGCTCTGACTCCAGTTCTGGAGAGGGTCAATTCAGGATGCTTTTGTAGGCCACGTTCAGATGATTGTGTTTTTTAAACAACCTGGAACCAGATAAATGAGTTATTTTAGCTTGTGAAAAGGAATCCAGTAGAGCCAATTAGTATGAAACAGGTTTTCTATTTAAAACTTACAGTTAAATATATAATTTTAAGGAGCTTGGCATGGCCCTGATTTATGCACGGTTTGAAATTGCTTTGAATTATGTTTGTAATTTGTGTGTGTAAAATTTAAAAAAATACTTAGCAACAAAATGATTTCAGCACATTCAAAATTTAGTCACCATTGCCCATTACTTAAACATTAAGAAATTGAACACATGCAGCCCCAATATTAATGGTATATAACTATAAGAAATATATAACATATATTTTACCCATTCTCAGCAAGTGCTCCAGGCTCTGAGCCCGACTCACAATACCAGAAATGCATTAGTGTATAAGATACATTACACTATGCACCATATATTAAAAAATCTGTGAGAGGCATGTTCTGAGATAAAAACGGACCCTCCCTGCATGGATGCCTTGGTGGTGAGGAATGGATATGCTGCACAATGTAAGCACTGCCAGTCTTCATAAACTGCTCAATACTAACTGAATGACCCAGACACTTAAGTGCTGAAAGCAGGAAGCAGAGGGGAACACCCTGCCTGTAGTGGTCAATAAGGATGCTAATTAACATGTTTTCAAGCGCATACGTTCAGTTTTATGGTTTGTTCTGAATTGGGTGAGGTGTGCAGATGCTTTGGGTTCCTGTGTAAAAGCTGCTTTCCATCCCTACAGGAGAAGACAAGCAACTGGAAGTCCAATTAACTATCATCATTTCATAGAAAAAACATGCCTGGTATATTTAATCCGTTCCCTTATTATCGGCGACCCAGCACTAACTAGTTTCAGTAACTTAAGGGATCAAAAAATTTGCTCCCCAACCCAACACACGAACAGAATTTCTGAATATTGTAATACCGGCCTCCTCACTCACCACATGGGCACAATCTGAAGTCTGCCTTGGGGGATGGTGGCGACGCAATGGGGGAGAATATTGATCATGCGCTCTCACAGAGAATCCCAGGCCCTTTTTCCAGACTTTCGGACCATTAAAAAACGTGTGGCGCTGAGTCAGATGAAACGTCAGCCTCTGACCTGCCTTCAGTTGACTGCTCAAGGCAGATGTTTACTGATCACACGCTTCTTCACTGCTGTTGCTTGCTTAAAACACGTTGGTTTGTTTCCACAAACGGGTGCGGCTCATTGAACGGCTGGCGTGTTGCGGGGTCGTGCCTTTCGGCACTTGTTCCTAATCAGTGATACCTTGTTGCTTTGGGTATACTTTTCCCGACAGACCTGAACGAAGCTGTTCCTGAGACAGAGTTGCTGGACAGTAGTCTGCAGAAAGCTCGGGCCCAGCTGTCTGTCAAAGCAAGGAGACACCGGCCTTCGCGCTCACGGCTAAGGGACAGTGTCAGTTCCACAGAGGGAGATGAGAGTCTGGAAAGAAAGGTGTGTTCTAAATATTTAGACACTGGTACTTTCACCATAAGTTTTCATACTGACACGTATGCTTTTTAGTGAGAAAATATTATGATGACAAATAACTATTTGTCTATTATCATTTTATTTATACTTTTGGAACTCAGGGATAAATGTCCAGGTTGTAGCCAATAGTCAGAGAACACTCTACCTTCTGGAGGTGGTCTTTTTAATGGGTGGTTTTTAGACAAATAGGTTGTTGGAAGGTGCCCTGTTGACACATTTTTGGTTCGTTCCTGCAGTCACAGGACAGCTGCGGCAGCCCTTTGCACAGTATGCGTTCTCCTCTCCGCTCCACACTGCGGGCTCCTTCGTTCTCCCCGGACGCACTGATCTCCTCCTCTCCTGCCCCGAGGAGCCCCGCCTTCACCTTCGACACCTCCCTTGTCCGGCGCACCTTGGAGGAGGGCGAGTTGGATTCCCCCCCACCCCGAGCCCGGTACAAGCAGCTCACCAACACTTCATCCCAGGAGGCTCTCTGCTCGCCACCGACCAGCTCCCCTTCCAAGTCCTGCCCGAGCTCGGACAGCTCACCGGCCCATGTCCCCCGGGAACACTGCCCTGACAGTGAAGGTTTGAGTGCTGCGCGGGTAGCGATGAGGTTAATAGGATGGTTGTGAGAACATGAGTTGTGACATGTGTAAGCGTTGTAACTTTATGTAACTTAAGGAGGTTGTATAGGGCCTGCCCCAGATGTAATAGCTCATTTCTAAAATACAAACTTGATTTGTCAATTTTGTCCAGGAAACATTGTCTGACAGCACCATGAAAACAACACTTCATAGTGTCTGTTTAAACCACATTTCTTATCGCTGTCTGTTTACCACTGAACGTTGCTGCAGTAAATTAGTAGGTACTGGAAAGCGCCGTCAATAAGGGAGGCATCTCGATTTCAGATGACGGTTTCAACAGCCCCGCTGAGCCTGGCAGTCCCACAGTCATCCTGGACAAGAAGACTAAGAGGAGATTCCTGGATCTAGGGTCAGCCTCTCACAGAGTATACAAACTCCCTGCACCGATACTGTGGTTTTACTAATATCACAGGAATTAAATGTTATTGTTTACACGGTAATTCTCCCCAATTCTAAGCATATAGTATTTACTTTCTTTGTACTGTACTGCTTCACTACAATATGATACAATACTGCCACATATACTGCGATGCTGCTGAAATGTATTGATTCTATGTTAAACAGGATAACTCTATGGCAACCTACTTTTTCCAAGTCACTGTAACGTGCCAATTTGGTAACTAGCACAATGTTTTTGTTCATGGTAATAGGTGATACATTTTACTGCACATTAAGTTATTCTTGTTTAACAATATTTTATGTAGGATTCTAAGAATGTATAGTGGAAGATTAGCAATGCCGGTATTTTTTATTGAAGTACTACAACGCCTGTGCTCTTTCCTTGGCAGGGTTACACTGCGACGCTCCTACGGGAAAGTCAAGAAGGAGAAGTCCAATAGGCTGTCAGTGGGAAACAGGTGAGTGTCCCTTGCTAACCTAGACCTTTAGTGAACTCTGAAACATGGCTTTCTGCATTATAACACTGACAACAGTCAACACTACATAGCTCTTTCCAGAGTACTTTCAAAACGGCTACTGCAATTTGATACAGTGATGGCTGGCTTAAGCTAAGCGTTCTAAGGGAGTGTATGTATGCTTATGTGAGCAAGAGCGTGTGCGCGTGCATGTGTGTATAAGAGAGAGAGGTGTTTATGTGCGTGTATGTGTGGGTTTGTCACATCTCACCCAGATCAGCAAATGCTTAATTGGTAGTGTTCTGCCTAGCCGGAGTCCCAATTGTGTCCCAATTGTGAGTGTCATGTGTTTTATGTATTGTTAACAGGTGTTCTTGGTTTTTTGACTTCACTTTGGATCGCCCCTTTTGTTACCGTGTTCCAACTTGTGTAATAAACTCTGCACTTGGGCCTTATCTCTCGTGTTAGCGGCATTACAGGGTTTGTGGGAGAAAGAGATATTTTCTTCTGTGCATGTATGCTTGTGTTAAGGAGGTACTTGTGTTCGAATGAGAGAGAGAGGTGTTTATACAGTACTGTGCAAAAGTCTCAGGCACATGTAAAATTAAATTCTGTAAAGTGAAGATGCTTTCAAAAATAATTATACTTAAAGTTTCTAAACATGTAAAACTATACTATAAAGGGCAGTAAACAGTAACAAAAACTTTTTTTTTTTTAAACCACAGAAACAATCCACACAAAAAAAAATCCAAATTTGGTGTAACCATCTAAAATCAAAAAATTGCTCTTTTCTGCTGACACACTCCTACAGAAGACAATAATTTAAACATTGAAAACACTCATCTGCGTAATGAAAAATGCAGGGTGCCTAAGACTATTGGGCAGTACTGTATGTGTGAACGTGTGGGAAAGAGAAGGTACACGTGTGTGCATGCGTGCACTGTTTACCGCATCGGCCCTGTGCTGAGCCACCCTGCGTATTGTTCCTGCAGGGAACCCTCTGAGAGTCCGTCACGGTCCTCCGGACCACCATTTGTGCCTTTCTCCTGGTTCAGCGATAATGCCAGGGGCTCGGCCACCTCCAGCAGCACCCCTTCCTGCTCCCCCAAAACTGCCTCACAGAGCTACAGGTCCACCTCCCAGGTACTTCTCAACAAACCTGCTCTCGCCGTTTGCAGTGCACATCTTGGACCTTGTTGCATTAAGTATCTTACAGACTCTGATTCATTGGTCAGTGCTCCCAACGTGAACTGCAAGTGAATGACGTGCTGTGGGAACAATGGGTTTTCCATAAAACGTCTGCTGTTTTGTAGCAGCATACGATTCTCAATTCAGAAAACCCTGTTTTTTTCAACCATTTCAAATCCCTTTAAAGAAAGAAAATAATATAGTTACACTGTCAAGAACAATGTTGGAATAAATTACATAGAGATGTGAAGGGTAAAATAAATTACCCCTTGTACGTATAAGTCTAAGATTTTAGCTTTATTAACTGAAATGGCCCATTCTTCCTAAATAGGGAATCGTGACATCAGCCCTTATTCCAAGTTTTATTTTACAAACAACTGGGAGCACTACTGGGTGTCTACTTCTCAGCGAACATCTCTCTATATTCACAATGCTGTCTACTGATTCTCTCTGGGGCAGAAAAGAACTGTGCCTCTCTGAAATAGAGCTGATAACAGAAATAATTATACAATAAGGCCCAAAGTAGACAGACATGTTTAAATCTAAAAACTATTTAACATCTTTTTCACTGCATTACAGAAAATAGTAGATCAGTTTCGGGCTGAGTGAATAGAGGACCTTTTCAATTTGGGATCCAATTGAGCAAGCACCTATGGAATTAATTAGTGCATTTGTACCACAGATAAGCAAGTTTTATATAATCTCTTCTTCATTGGAAAATAAACCCGTTACGGACGCATTATTGTACCAGGTGCAGAAAATTTAATAAAAAGTTACAAAAAAGGTTTTTTTAAAGGTATTTTTTCTCAGCATTTATTGGGTAAAACTCATTGATCCGGCTACATTTATTTAAACAAAGCAGAAGTTACTGCACTTTGTATCCATAAGAGCATCATAAGAGCCTGCTAGTTCAGCACTTAGACATAAATAGAAATATAGGAAGTGTCTTCAGAGCCATCACGTGCTACATAATACTGAAACAACAGTGCAAAATAGATTAAAAACTAATGCAGCTGCCTTTTGCTATGAGGTAGAAAATAATCCGTTTAATGCAGAGGATCATTAATAATACCTGTCAAAAATGTTGCCAACCATTAAGAAACCAAATACCACACTAAACTAAGTCTTAACCCAACTTTTTCCTGTCAGAATGATTTTCAGTCATAGGTGTAAAAGTCTTGTAAAAGCATTAAGATAAGCTATAAACTGCACCATACCTTTTTCAAGAAGAAACCTGAAATCTAATATCTTTGATACTTTAAACAAGTTTTAAAATGTAATCTCACCAGCAACTTCTAAATAGAGGGTGGGAGAGCAGCAGCATATTGCTAGTAACGAGCAGAAGGGTCACAGTCTGTTGTGCCTGGCTTGACCCCTTTATGACCCCTGTTGCCATAGTAACACTACATCCAATCTCCCCTGGCAGCCATGCTTGCCAATCTACGACAATAACGTGACAAGTGATTACACTCAGCCTTACCATTGTCATTAAAACACACACACACACACACCACTAGCTTTAGATTAGGTTAAAGAGCTTATGTTGAAAAAGCCAGTGATGACAGTTATAAGATTAGATAAGATGATCCTTTATTAATCCACCTTAGGGGAAATTCAAGATGCTACAGCAGCACAGGGGTAAGAGCAGATAAGATCAGAAGAGAATTAAAATTAAAATTTAAAAATATATAATTAAAAAATTTATAATGATAGGAGTTATGGGATTATGGGGTTTATTTCCATAATAAATAACAATACAGAGCAAAAATTGTGCAAATAGAGTGCTGGTAGGGGATAAAAAACAATTACTTGAGAGAGGGGTCATGTTCCCATAACTTCACCCATGTGTGTCTGCATTACCTCTAAAGAGTGAAAGAATGTTCTGCACAATATCTTTCTCCTTGGAAGTTAAGATAGAGCACAATAACCACTGTTGGAGTTATGCTATTAAATCACAAATTGACCCACATTTCATCCAGTGGGAACCAAGCAATCTTGAAAGTGCTTGTGAGAGGCTGTTGCTGTTGATTCTCACCGGGTGTGCTGTTATCTATTTAGAGGCTATCATGAACATGGGTGGGAAGGACAAGAGCAGGGGTGGGGAACATACAGTAATGTTTCCACTGTGCTGCAACTCAACCATGTAGCAAGATTTCAGTCAAGGAATGCATCCCCTGGTTCGGTAGACTTTAATTAGTTACTGCCTCGTTTACTGAACAGTCAAAAGCAATGCTTATAAGGATTGTAAAGACTTTAACTCTGCAGGATAATGTTGAAGAATTCTTTCTCCCACATAAATCCTTTTCAAACATCGTTTGAAACGCTTGCAGATTTTGTCCCCCTGAATTTATCCCCCTTGCCCCCCTTTTATGTTTTGTAGTCTGGCTTTTCCATGTGTCTAAATGAAATGTCCAATGTTAATACCTAACCATACTTCCCTATAATTTGTTAAATCTGTTGATGACCCCTCTCTCCATTCGACCAATGGTTGTGTGTGTTGGAAAATTTTAAATCAGCATTACACCTTTTCTGAGGAAAAGGTCATTTAACCTAAAGAGAGTTCTTACAGTGAGCCGATATTCCTCCCTTTCTGTCACTTCCACCAGGAGTCCCCCCTCGTTGAGGAATTCTGCCCACACACCTTCCGCGTGACCAGCGGGTCTGGGGCAGAGCCCAGGTCCTCGCACCCATACCAGACCCTCTCCCAGTCTTCAGATGAGGTACAAGACTCCCTAACAAATACTGGAGTCTCCAACTATGTCGCCTTCACTGCCCTCCTGGTGTAAAGCTAACGTTATAATATTCTTGACCATTGGCTTGATGGGAAAGCATGGGGAGGTGGGGATATCCTTTCTTGCTAGTGAATAATCCCTGCCAGCTCCACTGAGACAAGGTTCGCCGGCCACGCTTGCAGGGCAGTCAGTTATCAGTTATTTCTCCCTTCCAGCTACTCTGAAAGCATCCCCAGTGGTTTGCTGGGGTTTAAGGTTCTTGGCACTGATAGAGCTCCGTCACTCAACTACCTCTGACGGGAATGCCTCACGCACCTTGAACATCTCTGGCTAGGTTTTTAATCGAGGAAAAGGGTCCATTTATCAGCTGGCAGACTTCTCTTTCAAACCAGCTGACTTTGCCTTAGCTCTGTAATCCAAGGTGTGGCTGTGCTCCTATAGACAGAGGAGACTTTTGACCAGCATTTTTGCTTAGATATACAAAAGGGGAAAAGCAGATAGATTGAGATCTGTAAATGTATAGAGAATCAATATCAGTTGTATCAAAGCTGCCTCCACTTGAAATCTGATTGAGCATTATCAGTTTTCATGTAATGATTCGAAACGTTTGATAGCAATTAGTAGCAATAAGTTCTAATGAATTTTGGTTATTTAAGGAGACACCTGCATTAGATGCCATACTTGAGGCCAAAATTCTGCCATAATTCTTGCTGATTAACTCAAGCAGCATTTTACAATGAAACACACTGATTTTGTGTCTCCTAAAATAGCAAATAATTACGCAGAATCCTATCTAGCAGAGATAGTCATATTTACCAGACATTTATAGCACTGAACACAAGTCTGATCTGATGATAAGCTTAATTCTTAGCTGAAAGGTATGAAGCACTGTCTGTTTTAACAAAGGTGGAAGGGTCACACTTACCCATAGAGACTGCCCTATGTCATCTTTCTCTTGTTTTCTGACTGGCAGCTCCTCGATGAGCCTCTGTGCTTGGTGTCAACCTGGACCACCCAACAGGTATGCCAATGGCTGAATGGGTTAAACATGGAGCAGTACATCCCAGAATTCACTGCCAGAGACATTGACGGGAAGCAGCTACTGCAGATGGATAGCAGTAAACTGAAGGTTAGTCGAGGAGAGGTGCACCTTACTTTCTGTTTTAAAATGGATGTCACATAAACCAGATTTTAACCAGGCTTATTTTTTTTAAAACATGAAACATGAAAATTTAAAAATAATTTCAGGGTAAAGCATTTATCCTTTTTGGAAAACATTCCATTTCTCTTGCAGCCATTCATTTAAAAAACAATGGCAATTTCAGAGAGGATCTGGAATTGATTTGAATAAAAGTCTGGTAAATCAAATTACAGCTTCACAGCAATAACCACTCCAGGTGTAGACTGCCAGGATATAGTCAAGATGGACATCCACAGATGTCCAATGGGCATGATGTCCTTCCATGATTGATTCCAAGGAAAATTGCAAGGAGCAAGGAACAGAAATTCACGGTGTTAACAGTGTTGAATTTACACGTAGCGGAGGGGGGAGTGGCGGCAATGTAAAACAACGGGCCCAGGTCCAGGCCTGAAAAGAAAGTGATCAGTAGATACTTCTCAGTCAGAGAACATCAACAGCACAGTATGTCTCCAGATTTTAAATCTAGCCAACCAACATAGTCACATCAATGTGACGTGATGAAAACAGGAGGGAAGAGACTGCTGAGTACATCCAAATAAAGGTTTGTGGAAATCCTGATGACAGGAAGAAAATAGTGTAACATTTACACTATGGCTTTCAGCACCAGAGCTTTCTAAATGCAACACAATTTTACCAGTACTGATCCTTTCTGTTTCTTTTAGCCACAACCACAGTCATTTCATTTAAAAGTGATTTACCATCTGGTGGTTGGAGTGCTGAAATGCATCGTCATTTCAAACACATATTTTCCTTCAATTTAGTTGCTCTAGTAAGTGCATACTTTTTAAAGAGGTAGCAGTAAATGACAAACTTATTGGTGTTGACATTACTCAGTGGTCAAAATAAAAACATACACATTTTAGTTATTCAGCAATCGCTCTTTTACAAAATACTTAAAAACAAGGGAAGTAAACTCTCACTGTGTCAATACTCTAATAGAGCTACAACACATAAAATTTGACAAGGAACGTGCTTCAGTCATTACAGCTTAAGGGTCAGCAGCAGAAAATGAAGTGTGCCTCAGTAGTCTAGATTAGCTAAGGTCATTACACCAATGGAGATCAAGAACAGAATAGAGACCTGAATGATGTGCAGGCCCACCTTTTTAGGGCGACACCTGACCACCAGCAGTCACAGAGAGAAGCTCTTGGGTAGGGACTGATCCGTGCCTGCAGGTAGAATAATCTTGACCCCTTGGCTCCAAGGTAGGCAAACACCAGAGCTTTGAACCTTGAACCCACTGGAAGAAAACAAAGAGAGCTGAAATACGAGCTTATTTCGAGAGGTTGAAAACCATTCTAGCAGCAGGGATCTGAATGAGCTCAAAGGGTTTTGTTGCACAGGAAGCTGCAATAACATTAGCAGGAAAGCACATGGACCAGAAACACCTCAATTAGAAACTGACACAAATACAAGACAGATAAAGTATAATTTATTACTCAATTATCCACCAGTCCGATTATTTTTAAACTATCCAAAGGGTCAGATGAAATGATCCTGCCCTTTCCGTGCATGTGGCCTTATTAGTCTTGTGTGAATGTTTGTCTCTACAGGGACTCGGTGTGAGCAACTCCTCAGATCGAAATGCACTGAGGCACCGGGTGAGAGACATGCACGCAGCTGCCGAGAAGGAACGCAAAGCCCTGGACAAGCTGGAGAAACAGAAGGAGAAACAACGGAAGAAGGACCAGGAGCAACTCAAAAGCTAGAGGACACAACACACACACACACACACACACACACACACACACACAACACTCAGTCCCAAGAAGACCATCTAATATGGTATGAATTACATGAGAATAGCTGAAATTTGCTAAAAACAGCACCATCCCTATGACAGATCATCTCTGATGGAAAACATCACAGAACAGCACATAAATTCAGCTTTCTTATTCAAAATATATGATGAGCACAACACTACAATACCAGTTTTACAATAATTGTTGTTTCTTCTAGGAAAACTGTTGAAGTTATCAGAAATCTTTTCTTTTAAACTGAAACAAAGATTTTATTATAATGATTTAACTGTATTTTAAATAATGTCATGCCTTGCCTTGATTGGTTGTAAATATCATACAGGGCCCAGGCATCAAAGTTCAAAATTAAAATCAAAGTAAAAAAAAATTACAAACTATGGACTACAGTAGGACTTTGGACTAGGACTTCGGACCAGGAATGAAGATTTCTTTCACCCATGAAAGTCTATAGAACTAGTTCAAACTCAAGTCAAAATACTATTTAATTCTGTTTTATTTGCACATTAAATTATTGTAATTCAAGAGCAAGAAGATGTTAATCCCCACAGACAAATTCAACAGGTCAATTTTTTCCCACTGTAGTCAGGACCCCCATATCGACAAACTGTACTGTTCTTTTTAATCTCTCTGGCTTTGCAAATTGAAATACAGGGGTACAGTTTTATTCAATAGGTAACTGAGGGCTCTGATACAATGAAGTAATAAAAAGCCTTTCTTTTTAAATGCCTATTAAATATTTTCCATCATAACTTAACTTTTTGGCTATGCGTAATGAATCTATTTTCAATGCTACGGTGGACTTTCAGAATGAGTGACTGTTTATATTTTAGAGCACTTAAACTAAATTAATAAAACAATCATCCAAATTTTACAACTTTATTACCTAGGCAACAGCTTACTGTATATACAGAAAATATGTGATTTTTAACCATATAGGGTAAATTTAAGCTACATTGTATAACATGGGTCGATGTCAAGACTGGCCAAACCATATTTCTGAATTTTCACGGGTATCTACTGAACAAGTGATATTTCACCCCATGAGAATGTGAATCAGTAGTATACCTTTACTGTCTATTTGTCAAAATTGTTGTTCCCAGAATTGTACATTAGTCAGAGACCATTAACTGTAGTAAACTTCTTTTGTTTAAATTTCATGATCACATCACAATATACCGGCAGTTCCTAGTATCCTGATTTTGAAGCATTGTAAACTAAGTGATGCATTATTTAAATTCTTTGGAACTGAGTTTCAGCACATTTTCCTCACAAGAGGATGCAGGCTTGATATGAGAAGGCTGTCTTGCTTTGACAAACTACCTTTGACAAATTTCCTTTGACTGATTGATTGAAGTAACATTACTATCAAAAGTTTTCACATCCCTTGGACATTACAACCTGGTCTCAACATTGATTTAACTGCCATTTTTACACTGGTCAAGGCAAAAAAAACTCCATGTGAAAAAATTGCACACACTGTTCTAAATTAATTCTAAATATAAAACAGAAAATAATTGATTGCACCATCATTCTTGCCACCACCAAGCTTCATGGTAGGGATGATGTTCACAGGATGATGTACAGTGATAAGCTTGCACCTAAAGATTTGGGCGGTATCACAATTTTATTATACTGAAGGGTCGATTCCTGCTTGGAAAATTATCAAGCCAGTATTATTGATCATGTAACAATATCGGTGATGCAGATAACAATAACACCGTTGCCACTGTAATTAATCACTTTTTGGCCTTTATAAAACACATGGGCCAAAAGCACAGAATAATTACCATTGACCAGTCACTTTATAACAAGGGCAAAGAGCAAGTGTTTGCAAATCCAGATGTTGGGCTAGATGACCTTTGGAGTCAGTGGCGGGTGTTTCTGCAGCCAACACCACAGCTCCATGCTAAAGCCTACTGACGTGCAGTAGGATGACACCAGCTGACATATAAGCTCTGTGGCACATATAATGAATAATACTTGGCTGTTAGTTTTCATAAAATTGTTTTAAACAAGACACAAAAGGTGGCTACGATTTTGAGAGAGAAAAACTGTTAAAGAGAATTATCTGAAATGCTACCATGGTTGCTGAATTCCCAATGCATCTAAATCAAAACATTGGGAACTCAATGCATGGCTCAGCCATTGCCTCAGACATACTGTGCATACTGTGATCGCGGAATTAAAACAAAATAATAAAGTGAACTGTGGTATAGATAAGCATGTGGACATATGGACAGCACTGGAGTGACTCGGGTGGGGGAACAATTCTAAAAACAACACCGACATCGCAGCCTCCCATAATGCAGCACAGGTCAGTTTCGCTACAAAAACTCGGCACCTGAAATTGGAATTAACCCAGTAGACATTTACGCTGTAATATTTTGGTGTGCCTCAGAAACTCACAATGATGTCTACAGCAACCATCCCCACAAGATGGCTTATTATTATTATTATTATTATTATTATTAGTAGTAGTAGTAGTAGTAATAGTAGTAGTAGTAGTAATAACCCATCCAAGTTTCATTAAGTGTTATGTATTCTTTTCTGCCTGTGATTTAGCCGCTTGAAGCCCAAAATAAGTCTTGGATGCCCAACGATTATTTTCAAAATTTGTCTCATAGTGGTAGGAAAACTTATATAGAACATTCTATCTTTCTTTCATTCTTGTGTTACCTTGCCATTTAAACGCAAAAGCACAATTACATACACATTTAATCACCTAAATACATTTGTCCCAACCACCCAACCAAATGAAAGCGACGACTTCCTAGTGTTCGGCATCTTACAAGTAGCCTGGATTTTATTTTGTCACCCTTATAATGCCTCTTATTTTCTGAAGCTGTTCAAGTTAAGTGCTCTGCTCAAGGGTAAACCGCAGTAGGCGACCCCACTTGAGTATACAACCTTTAGGGTTTTACACTAGAGGTCACAGGTTCAGTGTCCGCGGCACACTAGTGTACTGTAGGAGGTGGGCCGGTGTGCCGTGTCCTTGCGTAAAGAATAATTGACGACTGACCGTTGAATGCTTGAAAATTAATGCACACCCTGAATGTGGTAATATGGCCACGACACGGACTGGGCCGCTGATACCATGGTTAGCACATCTCAAGACATTGTTTCAGGTTTATTCTAAATACATTTTTCAGGTTTTTGTCCCAAAAACACTCTTGTGTGAAGAAATACTTTCTTACACTGCTGCCTTCGTTACTAATTCGAAAGCGTGGATGGGTGTGCGTGTGCATGTGTGTGTGTGTGTGTGTGTGTGTGTGTGTCTGTGTGTGTGTGTATGTGTCTGTGTGTGTAGTTGCCTTGTTGGCCTTAGGTTAGTGCTCTAAATGAAACATAATGAAACACGCTGTATTTCTGGTAAAGCATCAATTCATTTTTGAAAGCAGTTAAATTAGTTATTATATAATTAGCAATAAAATCGGGTTTTGTTTTGCTTAAATATGGTTTTCGGGTTTATTTTGAATTTGTGTTTTAATTTGAGGCAGCATAGGGTTTAATACAATTTATTTCACATTGATGAGAATGTACGTCATCATTGTATTTTGAAGAAAAAAAATTGGTGTGCCTTGGAAATTTTAGATTTTCAAAGGTGTACTTTGGGACAAAAAAGTAATAAAGTTTGAGAACCATTGGTGTAGACAATATAGAATAACTAGAACTATAACTATAACCCCCATATTCCCTAGCGAACACTATTTTTTATCCAATCACATGATTGTATATTTCTGACTTGATGCTGTAGCCAATCAGAGAGAGTGTCTTTGCGAAAGATGTTCTATCGCTATCGTGTATGTGATCGTTGAAACTCGTTGTTATATTTTCCGGATAAATACAGATTAACGATTCCTAGTGAAAATTTATTTTCAGGATATTTAAGGTATTAATGCTTTAACTGTTTTCACAAATAGTTGTGAAGGGGTTCTCTAGGTGCGAATATCCAGCTAACTAGCAAACGTCACTCTATTTGGTTGCTAACACATCCTATTCGTTCCATCTGTAGGTAGTTATATTGAACTCATGTGAGAAAACAATTTGCTTAGTGTGAGAGTAGGAGATTCAGATTTAGTTGGCCTTAAATCAAGTTTGTAGTCATTAGCAGCATTACGATAAACATACGATACGTGCTTGACTTAATCTGAGACGAGTAGCATGAATACTGCATACATTATAAAATATTTCCATTCATTTTCGGAGTGAAACTTACGTTTCCTATTATCCCGTTTTGCCCAGCACAAAGCTACGGTGCTGAGTTTTTTATTTATTTTTATTTTTTTAATCCGTTTGTCTGGGAGGTTGCAGTAATGATGGACTTCACTGTCTGCAGGATGAAGGTGGTCAATCTTAAGCAGGCCATTCTGCAGGCCTGGAAGGAACGATGGAGTGACTATCAGTGGGCCATCAACATCAAGAGGAACTTTCCCAAGGGAGCCACCTGGGACTACCTCAACCTGGCTGGTCAGTGGGGGGAAATCACCCTGGTTTAAGATTTTACTGTATGTCTGTGACACGTAACTGTCTTTAAAATGTGAAGCAATACATTGCTGTTGTATTTTGAGAAGTAATGTGAGCTGGAAAACAGTAAGTAGTGACTGTGTTGGCTTTGCTTATTCCAAAATGTATCCATATTTAACAATAAAAGTTTGTATTGCAATTAGTATTTACTGTTTATTATATACTATCCTGCAGAAGCTCTAATGGAGCAGGCCATGGTAGGTCCATCGCCCAATCCGCTGATCTTGTCTTATTTGAAATATGCCATCAGTTCTCAGGTAAGGGGGATTCAGTTATTCAAGACATCGACTAAGTCCTTTTGCGGGAAAGTCTTAAACAGTAGTGTAGTTGAATGCCTGTTAAGTACTGTGGCCATGCAAGTTATTTGAAGTTTTGGACATCGCAAGCTGTGCATCATTTTATGAAATAAGTGTATGGATACCGTAAAAGTCTCTCAGAAGGACACGACGCACCTTGAAATTTCTCCATAGTGAATTTGTTGTCTTCAAGCTGCCGCAAGAGATTGAAAACTGACAAGCATACATGGGTTAAGACAAGCCAAAAAACAAGGGTCTTGCACATGGTCTTACTTTAAATAAAATGGAAAAAGCAGCATCATGCAACTAAGTATATATAAGGATATATACAGTACATGTCAGTGTATTACAAATGGTTAAAGAATATGATTTTAATCAGAGAACATTTTATTTGAATAACCTTCCAACCATAACAACACTGTACTGAATGACAATATTCATTCTTATTCACTTTAGTTCGATATGTGAATGAAGGAAGTTTACCACACCATACAGTGCCAAAATATAAGACGTTGCCTAAAGTTATTTTGGTTGAAACATCCGAAACCAAAACAATGATGGTCTGTGGCATTGTGCCCTTGCAAGTCCCTTGCAATACCAACTTCAGCTTCATACTCTTAGAATAAGTGTACTATTCAACAAAAGTCAGTTAAAAACTTTACCCTGTCTTGAAGCATTTTGTGTAAAGTGATAGCTTAATTTCAGGAAAAACGACAATCTGTAAGTTCGTGTACATTGTGTGTGACATTTTATGCATTGTATACCATCCATTTACTGTTTCTCTCAAACAGATGGTGTCCTATTCAAGTGTGTTGACAGCTATTAGTAAGGTGACTACATTTTATTACATTTTAAATATAATTTTTGCATTGCTCATATTATGGCTGCATGATCTTGTGCATCTAGATTAGATGATACCTGGATTCTAAATAGTAATTTCCCTGTCATCCCCCAGTTTGATGATTTCTCCAGAGAGCTGTGTGTCAAGTCCTTGCTGGAGATAACGGACATGTTTTCCCATCGACTCAGGTATGGTGCTGATGTGTGGTTAACTTTTGATACAGGAATAAGAAATACCGGGGTAGATTGTTATCCTTAACAAAAAGAAAATTTGGAGAAGTTTCTATATTTCACTAACGATGCTATAGGCAAATAGTTTTTGGCACAGACAAGTTTGCTTTTAACATAAATTTGACCTTCTGTTACAAGAACAGCTGTTTTGTATTTTCACTTTTGCAATACATGTAAACAGTTTCACCACAAAAATAATGAAGTACCATATTTAAAAAAGAATAGGCCTATGAAAGAAACTTGAAGAAACTTGAAGTGCTACCTGTGACTTTTTACAAGTTATTTGTTACAATTTTCCATTAGATAATGTCAGCATTTATCATTTTGAGAAACTATCATTGAGAACTATCATTGTGTATATGAAGGGGGGGAAGCATCAGTTGCTCATGTCTTAGTCTTGAATGCTCATTTAACTCTGTCATTTACAGTTTCGTGTAGATAGACGTATGGGGAATTTCTATTACACGCTGGGTTTTATGCCGCCATCTAATCCCTGCTCTGGGAATACAAAAATGTATAATTGCGTTGACAATAAGCACAGCTCCTATAGACTGAAATAGTTGTTTATGTTACATTCTACAGCATTGAGAATAGCGGTGGAGTGAGAGAAAGCAAATTTTGTTTTTAATACGGTATACGGTAAAACAGTTAGGTGTTTCTGCCAATTATTTTGAATTTCTTAGAAAATGTTATGTTTGCGTTTCATTAAATTATTGGTATATACATGCATGCATTGAGTCCAGTGATCACAAGTAACTGATTTCCACCTGTGTTTCTCCCTCCTGCTGTACCCCAGCTGCCACGGAAAGGCAGAGGAGTGCATCGGGCTGTGCCGGGCCCTGCTAGGCGTGGTGGTCTGGCTGCTGCAGGGCTGTGCCTGGTACAGCGAGCGGCTGCGGGAACAGGGGGAGGCAGCCGGAGGCGAGGTCAGCCTGCGGGCCTGCCTGGAGCGGTTAGAAGGCTTACTGCTGAGCACCAAGAACAGGGCCCTCATCCACATCGCACGCCTGGAGGAGCAGAGTCAGTCCTGTTATTTATTATTATTGTTTACACAAGTGTGTGTGTGTGTGTGTGTGTGTGTGTGTGTGTGAGATATCATATTCGTACGCGTTTCCCTCTCTGAATTTCAAGCAACACCCTGTACATTTTTCTTAACAGTGTTTCTCTTTAAGAGCAATTGCACAAGCATGAAATCATTTGTTGAACTCTCCCCATGTTTTGCATCTTTAAGAACCGTATTTGACTCTTAAGATAAACTGCTCTCCCTTCTACCCTTGTGTCAATCAGCCTCATGGTCTAATGTGGAGCAAGCTGTAGTCAGAGTGTCAGAGAACCTCAACGGCCTGACCAACCAAACTCTGAGAGGCAAGCTGGAGGAGTGCTTGTCATTGGTCAAGAGGTGAGAACGCTGAGGCTGATTATTCTAGTAGTCTGCATTCATCCATGTTCTCTTGAGCAAATGATTGCTGTTATCGTTCAGTGTGCAGTAAATTAATTTATTTTATTCTCCCTTCTAAGGCCTCTTCCCATCTAATTGTGACAGTCTATAAATCACCTAAATCCTCCTTCTGAGATACTGGCAGGAAGTAAAATGAAGCTCAAAGCAAACTTGTGTAGTGAACACCTGTGTAGAATTTGTTTTTTGGTTGGGCAAAATACTAGCAAAACAAACAAAAGTGACACTTTGCAATAGCAGCAGGCTAGTATTTGATTTGTTACAGGTGAATAATTTTTAAAAAATGTAAAAAACTTACAGCAGAGGTCGCCAACACCAGTCCTGGAGATCCCTAGCTGGTTTTATGTTCCCCTGAATGAACTGCCGAATACAGATGTGATTCAGCAGAAATTAAAACCTTTGCTGCCTCGGCTGTTCTTCGAGGGAGTGTTCCCTTTAAGACGGTGGTTGTTGACATGGTCCGCTATATGTGTGTGTGTGTGTGTGTGTGTGTGTGTGTGTGTGTGTGTGTGTGTGTGTGTGTGTGTGTGTGTGTGTGTGT
>JAOYSI010055443.1:0-20509 GCA_025775065.1 Hiodon alosoides
GTGTGTGTGTGTGTGTGTGTGTCTTGTTTGTTCATAACGGAATTCTACATAAGTTTTTGTGTGTGAGTGTGTGTGTGTCAAATCTCCACTTCCTCTTTGAAATGTTTCCGTATTGAATGTCTGTATTATGAAATCAAGTCAGTTGTTCCAGAATGGGGAGAAGGTATAAAACCTGTGTTTAAAAATGCATAACTGAATGTACACATCAAAGTTTTGTCTTCCTATCCCTGGCACCTGCCTCCCTTCCTCCCACCCTCATATCACTTTTACTCCCTGTGAACGACAGCGGAAAGTAAAAAAGGTTACAAAGCCAGGTTTTCTGCCTCTCTATTCTTGCCAGTTGATTTTGTTACAAACTAAGCGTCGTTCCCCACATGCTATCACAGTGCAGTGTTCATCAGAAAGGCAGTATTCTCATGAAGAGATTTTCATCCACTAAGAATATGCAAATGAAAAATGTATTTACTGCTAAATTTCACTTTATTTAATACAATTCAAGCATGTTTTTTGCAAGTCGGTCAAAAACAAAACCTGCCAACTAAAATATCCGTAATATCTAGAACACATGCAGGAAGTTGTTGATTGAAAGGAGCTTCTTTATGTGCACTGTACTGCACATAAATCTTAACTCCTTGTACAAAATCTTCCATTTACAGTGATACCCTCCTTTTACTTCTATTTCTCCAACTTTACAGAGACAAAATAAAGCAAAATATTTATCTGAAAATATCGAAATCTGCAAATGTCCAAAACACCTGTTGTTATCGTCGACTAGACACCCATTCTAGTTTCAACTTGTAGTTTCTAGTTTATATATATATATATATTCTAGTTTCATATTCTTTACTCCCTGCAAATTTCCTGCAAATTCACAAAGCTTCTTAAAAGACTATATAATGTATTTTAATAATAGCTGCAACTGACCTTTGGGAGAGATTGCAATAATATATTTTTTTTTAAAGGGTTTTTTTTTTTTTTTTTAAGTCTTAAACGCATTCGTTGAAAAAGTGCATTGTAAAGAGTGTAGGTATGAAATGCAATCATGTGTACACATTTTACAGAGTGAAGTAAAGTAACTTTTTAATCGACCCTCACCTGCCAGTCTCAGAATAACAATGCCAGTAACTGTGCCAAGCTCTGTAAATCATTAATCTGGTTTCTACCCTATCATCTATCCCAGAGACAAACAATTTATGCAATATATGCAACAGTACGCCTACTTGTAAGAAACCCCGTTAAAATGCACATAATACATGTCAATTTGTTTTGTTTTTCCATAAATGCACAACTGAATTTCAATCATCGCTTAAAAAACAAAATGAATGGACAGTTTCTGCTCTTATATAAGTATCAAGTGTATGGCTGAAGAGTGTAGCTGAGGTACTTCAAATATTAACACTGGAAACGGTTGCTATCCCCCTTAAGTTTTCAAAAACAAGGCGTTGAAAAATGTATGCATGTGTACACTAAAAAGAGGACCATTGCACCCTTATTAAGAAATAATAAATCACATTAATTTAAATTTAAGCTGGATCTCCTTTCAAGCTATCTGCCTATTGGACCAGCATGTTTCACTGCTTTTTCTGGTCGACAATATGTGCAAAGCTACTGTTTTTGTCCGTCGTCTTTCTGCCTCTTCCCTCTTCAGGCGTAGAGGAAAACCTTCCCCTCTACTTGGCATTCATGGCTTCCCCTCACCATTGCCCTCACGTTTGTCTGCTCTAACTGCTCACAAGAAAGTCGTGAGTAATTGTGAACAGACATCTTCCTTCATCTGTCCCTTTCCTCTCACCCCCTCAAAGCATGACTATTCCCAACATCTGGCCTGCACACAGCCTGTCTGAAACCCTCCTGAAGTAAGCGGACACATTCCCAAGCTATTTGTGAGGACAAAAAAAATCCAGTTAGTCATGTAAACAAGTAAAACACAAAAGAGAAAGGAAAGCAAGCCACATATATTTCCTTATATATTGAGGATTAAAGTGCAGCACTGTTTCGATCAGATCGCCTTAAGTGTGTGTAGCGTTGAATAACTTCTGCCTGCACGGGGAGGGGGTAATGTAGGCACATGGGTAGTGTGGTTCTTAACATTACTCAGTAGGATCCATGGTTGTTGACACTGCATTTGGATCACAGGCCATCATCCTTTTTAGGAGTCTTTTCAGTGGAGAAACTACTCCACAGAACACTGGTAGCATTGGCACAGCGTAGAATCAAACCAACTTAGTTGTTATTATGTGGTTTTCAACCTTTACCAATTTAGGCAAAGTGCCCTCTGCATGTTCACCGGCCCATTGAGTGTTCAAGCTCTCCATAAAAAGCTAATAGTGCTTTGCCCTTTCAGACGTCTTTGAAGGTGACCAGATTACCCACAGCAATTAAAGAGCAAATCTTGGCTGCCTGCCCGAGCTCTGCATCATCCAGGAGGTAAAAGATGATTTCTTGAAGAATAAATCACGGCGGTAGAAGTATCTTTGATCAACAGCCAAGACACTCACTTGGATCACCTCAATACCCACCTCATAATGATGATGAAAACAGATGTTTGTCACCTCTTTATGTCTGAAATAATTCCTCCGTTGTCATGTATCCTTTGAACCCTTGACTCAGTCAAAACTGGGCTCATGTAATTAAAGGTTTGTAGAAGTGTTTCACTCTCGTCCAGTTTCTACGCATTTTTACATTCATTAAACTGGTTTTGAGGCCCTGTGATCCATGTGAGTACACCATTGTATCAGAAAAATCATTTTACGAAACTGCAGTGTAACCTATTTTATCTGTGGTGCAATAACTGTTATTGGATGTACCCATCTGTCAGAGTGTTTGATTTTATATTTAGCAATTGTGAAATTGTGAAAAACTTGTCACACTAAATGAATGATTTAGTGATCTACAGTAGTGATCAGATACAATCACCATTTAAGTGTCACTCATTAAGTACACATATAATCACTGTCAGTTCACGTGTATGTACACAGTAACTATGTAAATACAGTCATTAGAGACAACAAATGTGTTACCCTTACTTTTATAAAGTGTGCATAGGTTACTGTGCCGACTTTGATAATCATGATGGTTCCAAGCAGTAGCAGATTTCACAATCTATGCAAATTTGTCTACCTGCATTTGGCAGAAATAAACATACAGATTAAAATAATTCAGACAAATAATCAAAAGGAGGTATCCAACAGGGCACTGAAACGAAGCATATGAGGAAGTGTTTCAGAACTTTGTGAGATTATTGAATAGTTCCAACAGAGGGATGAAGAGATGCAGCGGAGAAATGTAATAAAGAATGCATTTGTTACCGTCACTTACCAAACAACAATTCCCTGTGCAAAACTCTCGCTCACTTTCACACTTAATGCAGTCTCACACTCAAACAGCTGGGGGCAAGTCTCGTCGGAGGATGGCATCTCTATTCTCCCTCTTTCTTTCTTTTTCACGGGCTCTGAACTTGTCGGAAACATCTCCAGTTACTTATTTATCTTTTGAATGGATCTTTCTGCATGCAGTTTAATGAGCGACATGGATCAGCCTTCTGGTGCTGGCCTCGGTAGGGGGCTGAACACAAGCATCGCCACTGAAGTTCTCTTACGCTCGAGTGTTAATGGCAATCATCACTCTGCGTTCGCAGATCCTCAGCAGTTCAGACGATTTGCTTACAGTCGACAGAATCCCGCTGGGCTTTTATTTTCCCCTCCCTGCTTTGGCAGCATTATCAATGCAAGCCTTCCCTGATTGTGGAATCCTAACTTATGGTTATCTATCGGACAATTAGCCCCGGCAAGCCTAAGACGATCGATGGCAATTTCTCACTGCGGCAAAAGGCGTCCGAAGGGTCAACTGCCAAGTGAAGAAACCGGCGGCAGGAAGCTGTGGGGTGAGTGGACGAGGGGTATTAGCAGCAGCAGCATGGAGCTATTTTGCAATAGCTCTGACCAGGTCTGTTTGACTACCTGGACCAGATTGGCCAAGCCCCAGTGAGCATAGAGCATAGAGCATAGAGCAAAGGGCAAAGGTCATTGAAGTCAACATGCTGGGTCCTCGCTGCAGCGACTGATTGTAGATTTGTTTGTTGCCATGGTTCCCACGCATTGGTTTTCCTCACATTTTCAGGTTTAACAGCAACAACAAATAAGAACAATGTCAACATAAATTTATGAAAAGGAGTAATAAATAATAATAAATAGTTTATATACTGTGGAGGTTTGTTTTACTCATGAAATAAATCTGAAATTGTATGGCATGTTTTGGCAGTATATGAAGTTAATAAGCTGGATTAATTTAAATAATAAACAGAGACTGACAATGGGTTCTTGCCAGAATAATTAATTTGGAAGCCTGAGTTTGTATCACTGAATGGTATCGTTGTCAATCGACTTTAAAGGAAAACAAAATTAGTATTTGGGAAAAATAGTACTTTCTGTATTTAAAAAGCGAAGGCAAATTCAGGAAATATGAAAATCTCTTGTGAAATTTAAAAAAACAATGCATAACATATATTTAACTGTGCCAGGGGCAGCCAAACTGTCGGAATATTGACTGTTAGAATGTCCTTTGTGTATCTCACATGAAGGGCCATTCCAATTCTACATGCCAAGATTTCCCATACACTCTACATGGTATTTGTCTGCAGAGAATATTTAATGTTCAATTCCTATCATTTCTAGGATTAAAAAACAAAAATCAATGTGATTTAAACATGATGGATATTGACAGTAATTGCATGGTGACAGGAGCACTGTTAAAATCAGTGAAGGCGACAGTGAGTGCACCGTCAGTGTAGAAAAAAGAGCACTGAGCGTTTAAACCTTTTCGACACCTCAATGCGGCTCTAGGCTGGCCCATTCTTACCCATCCTTGTTTCATTCCTCTGTTTTATTTTTGCTGTTGTCATTGTTTTATCTGTTTTAGTCATTCATATAGCTCCTAATGCATTTCCACTTGGTTTAATGCAATAATCTCTTTAAATAGGAGGTCCCTTCCCCACACTGGATATTGTCGTTTTCGTCAAGGCCGAAATGTGCAACTCAGGGCTGGATCGGTTAGTTGATTAATCAACTATACTAATCAACTAATGGTTTGATAGATGATGAATACATTTTAAAAATGTATCAAGTTTTCATTTAATTGTATTTTTTTTAAAGTGAAAAAAAAAAAAACCAAACACGTAAAACAACATTGGACAACTGACATTAATCAAGCTAGCATATCCACTCTAAGACAGTAGGGGGCGCATGCACCTTTAGGTTGGTCAAATCCGCTAATCAAGTCCAAATTGTGGTTTACAAACTGTTTTTTGCTAGCTTAATTTAGCTCGGTCACATCACACACATCAGCAGGTTGTATGTTCAAAACCGAAGCCAATACTAATTGTTTGTTGGCTATGTTCGCTAGCTAGCTAGCAAACATAGAAGCACACATAAAAAATATGCTTTGTGAAGTATTAACGATTACGTTTCAAGCGTAGTACAGGTGACCTCTCTCTTTGCAAAAAAGTGCATTTTTTGGGGGCTAATGTCATTTGGGTTCATTGAGGTGGAACACCATACAGATACATTACATGTTCTGTTCTATTGTCTGCAGCTAATGAAAGTGAAAATAAATCTGTTGAATCTCTTGTACCACTGTGATCCTATGAAGATTGTTGTGACACGTTAAATGCATTTAGCTGAATTGTCGTAGCCTATCATTAATACAGCTTATGTATACAGTTTTAGCAGTTAAGTTCCCAATATTAGTACTACGCATTGACATCTGTATTGAATGTAACAAACGCTGTAACAAATCCTATTAATCAGTAGATTAATAAACTAGTGGCAAATACATAATCAACAAAATGTTTTGATCGGCCGACTGTATATATTGTATACCCATAGCTTACAGTAGGCCTACAGTGTGCCTGCTACAAAGGGGAGAAATGTGTTGGCCTTGAGTTCAAGCGTGTAGTAAGTGGAATCTGACAGGTGGTTCTGTCATAAGCCTTCTTTCCCTGGTCAAGAGACTGCATGTTTGTTCTCACGTTAGCTGTTATCTGTCATTACAGAAAAATGTGTGAGCCGGGAGCTCCTGGCCACAAGGGCCTGAAAACAAGAAAGTCAGGTTTCCACTTCTTGTCTATTTTCCTGAATGTGAGACTTGTTAAATTAACTGACAACTAATTTAACATCCTTGGACTTTGTTTGCTTTATGGTTTGAACCGTTTTAGATTGAATTGATTGAGAAACACAACCCATAAGATTAAATGCATTTTCATTCTTACAAATTTGGAACTGCCACTGCGGATTTAACCCAACCCAGCCCGGCCAACGTCCTGCCAGTTTCGAGCTGCAACTGTGCTCTCCCAGTCACAATCGGGATGGAATTTGAATCAGCGGACACATGAGCTCATTGTGCTCAATCTGAGCTTGGGCGGGTGTATGTTTGGTGTGTTTTTTATTTTGTCGAGTATGTATGGTTCTGTGCATGGAAGTATGGAAGAGGATGTGCTGTAATGTACAGGTTTATTTGTATTTGCAAGGATGTGTGTGTGTGTGGTTGAGTCCTTGCACACCATGGTTAAACTTGTTCTGAACAGTAAACATGTTGGGAACTGTTTTCAGACGCTCCGTTGATAAGTGGTTTCCGAATTCCAGGGCCCTCTCCAGATCTGCTCCAACAAGATAATCCCCAATTCTAACAGGGCAAACTCACAGGCCCCACCTGAGGAATAGCAGGAATACACTCTCTCACAGAGCAGTGAAAGAGCAGAGCCGAATTGGCAGCAAACGCGCGCATCACTTTACCACTGAAATTAATACAAATGCTTTATTGTCACAGCACATCTTGTGGTACTCACTGCAAAAGTTTTAGTCAGTAGCAACAATATTTTTTCAATACAGCCATTTTTTGAACAAGAGATTACCTGGAGCAAAGACTCTCTGGAGCAAAGACCTTAATGTCCTAAAAACCTTCACTTTATCACAGAAAAAAGTAGTTGATGGTGTTGCTGACTAAAATAAACTACTGGGGAAGCGATAAAAAAAGACAAGATGTGGTTGTGATGCAGGGGGAAGGAAGTAAGTTGTTAGTTACCTATCCCTCCCGTTGGCCTCCTTCACCACAACCAATGGAGCCCTCGGATGAGTGGCTCTTCGTACCCACATAGGCCACTTTCCCAGACGGCGATTTAAAATAACAATTGTGTGCGTATCGTGTTTCGCGCCTCTGGAATTCATGCTGTATGAGGTAATGTGATCGCCAACGGTGTGGGCCTTGGTGTGTGTGTGTGTGCGTGTTTGCGCGAGAGAGAGCATATAATGTGTGTGTCTGTTCACTCCGAGGGTTGTGCTTCTAACTAGAATTTCTCCATCACCTGTCTCTCTCCCCTCCCAGTATGCCCTGTCTGCATGTGTCTGGTCAGGATTGATATTTTTAGAAATCTCTTTATATAGAAGTACATATTTATTCAGAAATAATTTATTCAGAAATGCTTGTTAAAAGATCATGTAATTAAAATGTGAGCCATCCTCTCACTAGCATTACAAAACATTTGTGAATAGTGAATTGTATGTAAATTGTCCACAGTGTCCTAAGATAAAATGTTCAATACTATACACATTAAAAAAAGTATATGAAGCAAATAATACCCAATAATGATGCCAAAACCATGTTTTAAAAAAAACAGTTAAACACTTAGACACACAGTCTTAACGACGCACAGGAGACACAAAAGCTTAGTATCCAAAAAGTGCAACACATAAACACTAATAATAGAACCCATAAAGTCATTCACACCGTTCTTTTAATGGCCTCTGGGGTGGGGGTTGCTCTGAACAGGTGCTGTGTGTGTGGGGACGGCTGTTGTTCCCGTCCCCGTCAGAATTAGGAAGCCGAGACTTGACCTTGGTCCATGACGGACAGGCAAGGGAAGGAGGGGGATATATGTATCAGGAGATAGCAAATGTCATCCACAAAGGGTAGAACGGAATCCATTTCTCCTTCCAAGTGAGCGATCTGGTTTTTGCTGTGTTTTACATTCTGGCTGGCCCTTGATCAGCTCCTTGATGTCAAACATAGTTAGTTTGTTATGTGCAAGACACATGGAGGCTGCAGACACTTTTTACATATCACCACATTCACTTTACATTGTCACGTGGGAAAGTTTGACCAAACAAAGGTTCGTCGTTTTTTTCGGCAAAGCTAGCTAGCCAACGGCGTAGATGCTGAAAAAGGGCCGAAGTTAATTGAGTACTTCCCTGAAAGGAAACAACACTCTGATAAGCAAATAAGCCAGAAGGCCTGCTTCCCTTTAAAATGAAAAATACAGCACGAAAATTCTACTCCAGGAGGGAGGCCATTTGACGTGCAGAATGATTTGTGGACCTTTTTTTGATGCCTGGGCATGAAACAGAAACCACAACCAAATAAATAAAGTGAAAGAAAAACAACCCATTTACCCGCTTAAAGGAGCAGGGTGGGCATCCTACTTCCAGACTCATTCTTCTTGCGTTGTATCTGCATTCTTTCCTCTCCTCTCCTTTCTTTTCTTTGCCCTCCCCCTCATCACTCAAATTCCCCCACTTTCCCTTTAAATGGCTTCAATAAATGTGTACTCCTGGCTTAATCTTGGAGAAACACGTTCCCAGTTGCGGTGACAGGCCCACAATCATTCGCTCTGCAGCGCCAGGTCCCCACCCCCGTTTTTGTCAAGCCCCTTCCATCCTGTGACAGCTACCTTTCAGTCCGGTAATCGGGGGGTAAGTAGCGATTTCCATTCAGTCCCCTATTCATGGCAGGCCTTAATGAAAGGCAGGAACTTGTAGGGATGGCCTCTAATGGGCTGATAGACAAGGCCTCCCCATTCTATTATGGAGAGAGCCTCTTATCAGGAAGGCACAGTAGTGTTTTCCTGCACTATTCTTCACCAGATTTGCTCTTCCCGACCTCCCTCTCTTTCAACCACCCTCGAAATTCATCCTCTCTCTCCCTCCACCTCTCACTCACTCACTCACTCTTCTTTCGCATTCTCTCTCGATAGTTCTCTTAAATAGCAATTTCGATTATTACAACGTTTCTCTTTTTTGGGGCATCCCAACAGTGATTAATTGTTTCTACTAGGTTTTTAGTGTGAAGTCCCCTCCGCCTTCTGTATCAAGATTTCTCAAGAGAGCTTCTCGCACATGAGATCAAGTCCCAACAGGATGTTATTTAAAAAAAAATCATTTTTAAAACGACGCTCCGACGATTAAGTGTCTCTTTTCCCTTAAGAAATACTTCCACAAATATTCCACCATGATCTGCATCTTGTCATCTGACCCTTCCATTCCTTTTTCCATTGCTGCATAAAATATTTAAAACATGCAGTGCGGATCAAAGATGGCACACCTGCAGTTGGGCTGCTCCGTCCCTGACTGACCATCGGTTTTCAGCTAGCGGGGTCTGGGGAAATGGTTGGCCCTCACGGGCCGACCATCGAGACGAGAGACACGCCCCTTTGACAGAGGACTGGGTGATCTGAGGGATTAGTCATCTCGCAGACGCTTGCCCCTGCTTGCTTTTCTCCTGGTTGTTGCTGTTCCACACATCCTTCCTGTGAGCAACACCTCAGCTGTGTGGTCCATTATTTTCCCCAGATGGCCAGAAGCGAAAGGCTCTGTGTTAACTTCAAGGCAATGTGGGTCTGAAGCCGACGCCACTGTTTATTTCCCTCTCGCTTTCAATTTTGTCAATTACAAATGAAGCCTGATCGGAATGAGTGATGAGATAATCATGAATACACAATTTAAATGCGGTAATAAATGAAATAAAAAGAACAAATATACTTAAATCCTTCTTTGAACATGAATACATTTTTTTTTGTTTGTTTTTTTAAATCAAGAAATTACGACAAATTGACTAAATTACTCAGTGGCCAGTTTATTAGGTATGCCACCCCATTCACAAAACTGGATTGCTCCTGCTCCTGAGTCACATGGCTTGCTATATAAAGCAGGCAGACAGACATCGAGGCGTCCTTTTATTGTTCGATTGAACGTTAGAATGGGCAAAATTAGTGACCTAAGCGACTTTGAGTGTGGCATGATCATCACTGGCCAGTATTTTAGAAACGGCCACTCTCCTGGTCTTTTCACGCACAACGGTGTCTAGGGTTCACCAAGTGTGGTGCAACAAAAAACTAAAAAACACGCAGTCAGTGGCAGCCCTGTGGGCAAAAACAGCTCGTTGATGAGAGAGGTCGAGGGAGAATGGCAAGAATTGTGTAAGCTAACAGTGGGCCACGAACAGAAATAATGGTGCATTACAACAGTGCTCCTTGTCGTGGATCTGCTATTTCAGTAGATCACCACAGCAACCCCTTTTCAAATATGATACCTTCTTTCATATATGTTGCATACTTTTATTGTTTTTCCAGCCTATGTTAGAGAAAAGTCTTAAACTGAACTCAAAAACTTAAAAAAAAAATCCTTCCTCCACATTCCTCTTGCATAACACAATGCAGTATTTGTCTATATCCATGCAGTTAGTAACTATGGCAACTCCAGTAAATAAAATATGGTGGTTAGTTCAACTTTGTTTAATTTTTTCCTCCTTTTATTTCATTGCTTCGCTCCTATGTGCAGAGACGAACTAACATAAACAGAAATGTATGCCACACTCAGCAAAGCATGTGTGAATTTATATTGAGCCTCAATCTGATTTTCCCTGTGATCCTCTTTCGCCAGCATTCTCATTTTCCAAAGTTGGATTCAATTGCTGAATCTTTGGCTGCAATGACCAGGCCTAGGTTTTAAACCAGTCAGAGAAAGCCAGAGAAGATAAAAAGTCTCAGCTGAGAGTCAGTATTGGGATCATCTCCCTTTCTCTAATTGTGTCTCCAGCGTATAAAGCTGAACTCCAGACTAACAAGGTCATTACTTAGGACATACAGGGGCAGAAACTATGGGGAGACATTGGTTGTTGGTTCATGACATTCATTCTTCCATTTGTAGATTAATATTCTTTGGAATTTGAACATATCATGTCCGATTCCATAAACATGCATTAATTTAAGTCTAGCATGCAGCCTTGGCCATTATTTGTGCATTGTTTGTGTTGATATAATTAGGTGTCCTTCTCTCCCTTTCTGCTGCCGTTCCAATGGGCGCGTATCCCTTAATTAACTCCAATTCCAACTTCAGCACTCAAATAGGCGCTTAACTTCAACACTAAAATAGGCGCTTAACTTCGCCTAATAGCGGATTTTCCCACAGCCACTTGGAGAAGCCATTCAAGTGAGGAGAGCTAATTTGTTTCTAATGCTTGGGTAATGGTGAATCTTCACAGGAAGAATAAAAGGCTGAAAGTTTTGGGACTGACTTTCCCCTATTTCACCCGGGCTTTTCTAAAAGCCTAAGAAAAAAAAAAAAATGACTGTACGTGAATCATAATGTTTCGGCCTGCCCCAGGTGCGGATGTGGAGGCTCCGGGGTTTATGAAACCGGCAGCCAGCCCCTACGGTCGACCAACCTCTAAGATGCCATAGCAAGTTCCAGCTAGAATGATAAACGACTACATTAGTCAATTACTTTTGGAAGTGTCTCTGAATCTTCAGATGGATTAGACATGGATGATGTCTTTTGGGTGATTCCTCGCCACCCCTCTTATATCTTAATCGCTCTCTCCCAGTGAATGTGAAGGGAAAAAAGCTGGGAAAGAATGGGTAAATAAGCAAAGACCTCCTAATTCTGGTACAAAAGCAGAACCCTATCACCCGCATGCACCTGCACACAAAGACATACACGCACAAACACATAAAAACCAAACGCCATTAATGTGGCGGTTTTCCAGCCGCTGTGTCAACTCTCAGGTGGGCTGTAATTAAAGCACATTTATAGAAAAAAATGAGCACTGTGTTTGTTGTGAAAGTAAATATGAAAAGAAAAGTAGGAAGTTAGGCCAAAGCTGACACAATCATCACAAAAATCCAAGGGTTCTGCATATTGGAACCAAAACCTAAAATCCATCAAACTGTTCTTGCATTTGCAAAAAAGGAAAAAAAGTCATGACAAAAGAAAAAATGAAATTTAGGCCAGTAACTAAACTCGACCGAAACGTGCAGACCACCCCCCCAACCCCTGCACCATGCATGTGCCAAACATGAACAAGAAACCTTGTATGTCTTCAGACATCGGGTTAACAATAAAACTAGAAATATTAGTTCATGTGATAGTATTACAATTAGACCACCATTACCTAATTTGACTCAAACACCCTTGAATAAACTTGAATAAAATCCTCCACATCATCATTCTTCAGAGCTGGCATCAAGAACAAAGCGTGACGTAAGTACATACAGAATCCATTTCTATATCTGAGATGGAGACACACATCGCTGTATCCAGACGGGGTTCCATAGCAATACCTGCCAGTGTACGGTGTGAACGGGTTTTCACATCAACTGAAGTGCAGTGAAAGAAAGGACTGTTCAGTTTGTTATGGAGTCGAGATGTGGGGGTTGCTATTGACTATCACGGCCATGCAGTTGTGAGACGGTTGCTGCGTGAGTGACAACCTGTGGCGTTATCGGGTAGGCTGGGCTGAGGGGGGTTGGTAGCGGCTGGAGTGGATTGGTGGGCTTCGAGCCAGGAGGTTAAGAGGGGGGATCCTAAAATAGCGGCCGGTGTCCAACACTACCCCACAGATCAATCTGATTCCGTCAGCTGGTGGCTTTCTCTCACCCATTTCAATGTATTCAGATAAGGTAATCTTTACCATCCACATCCTTTTAAATGCGTCCTCCACAATCAAGCATGGCCCCTGCTGAGGCCCCCCCCCCCCCAGCCCCTTGCTTAACTGCCCCTCTATCCTTCCCATCGGTTCCACTCTGAAACTACGATGTGAAAGATGTCTTACAGTAATGTCCCATGGGTAACACAGGAATATCAATATCAAAGGCATTCTCTCTCCCCCAGATCCCCTTCCATTTGCCACTGACCAACCTTACCAGCTACAACAGACCCCTTTGGCAACAGAATTGACAGAGCGGTAGGGAAGGAATCAAGAAAGAAAAACAATTGGGACTTCCCTCTAGGATAATAATTGGTATTTCTTGTTGTTAATTGCACTTTAATATCATCGTATTAATAATAATAATGATTATGATGATGAAACATATAATTCACATATAATATATAATTCACAGCTCAAATTATTATAAGATACCAACAACACAAACATAAGTTACTTTAAAAGAGGAAAATACGTAATTTGGTCAGGAAGGCAATATTTAATGATTAATGGTTGAGTGATGACATCAGTGAGATAGTTTACTCTTGGGTGTACTCTTATTTATATTTTATAGTCAGTCCTGCGTTTTATATTAGCATGTTCACATGTGCATGGCATAGCTAATAACCGATGGGTCTTTATAATTGCTATGTAATTAGATTGCTTTTTCTTTATTTTTTACTGTACTCAGCTCAAGAATGTTTGGACATGCATTTATGCATCTATTTTAGATGTACCAGTGGCATACTCCAGAGCAAACAGCATTCAATGGTTGATCTCCTCATTATTTCTCTTGACACATTGAGGACCTTATTCATATCATTTTTGAAAATATTAATACAAATATTAACATTTAATGCAATATTTTATGTTATTGCAAGGCTCATCTCTGTGTGATTGCAACCGCACCTTTCTGGGTAAATTACCAAAAACTTATTTTTGTGTTAACAAAAGTGTCCCCCCACACAAGTTGGTCATAACTAAACACACTCAAAACCTCTGGAAAAGTGAGAGAACATAACAGCATACCTGTGTGCTGTCAGTCAAACACAGCCCCGTCTTATTTTGCTCTGTAATCAACCTTACGCTAATGAAAAACCGAAAACAGGCGGCTTATGGAAAAGTTCAGAATTTCCTCTCCATCTGCTCGAATGTCGCACTTAAATGCACCCCGTCTTCCAGTCATGTGTTCCCTTCTCCCCACAGTGTGTTCTTAATAAAGTCAACCATATGCTTGATTTAGAGTCACATTAGCAAATCAGTTCCCTGTGATTTTACACAGCCGTCTAACTCTCAACATGCCCCTCTCGTTCTGTCATGTTGGCACCCCTTCAGTTGAAGGGTGCAACATGGTCCAAGAACGGCCACCTTTTACCTCTGCCTTCACATTTTGAAACCCTCTCTCTCCTCGATTTCTTCTTCTGTTCCAGATCTCCGTCAGAGATACATTGTCTACAATGTCCTTAGTCAATAGTTTGTTGGATTTTAAAAAATGCACTGGTACACCATCTCCTTAAGGTGGTCTGATGTGCTAATGAGATGCGTTTGGCAGAGTATATTTCAGTGTTCTTAAAACGTATTAAAAATGTAAAAACAACGGTGAGAAAACTCAACTTCCGTCATAGCCACGCGCTGCTTCCCACCTTTAAAACGGCCTTTAATATTCAGAGGGTGTAACAAGCGTAAAAAAAAACATGCATCTGCTCATTTAATTGTATTTAATGTAATTGCACTGGGATGAATGTGAACAAATTATATGTACTTATAGAATCTTCTCTATTAGAAAAAAATGTCGGCAGCATTGCTTCTTGTCATGTTTTTTTTTTTTTTTAATTGATTTTTAATTCAGCTGTTGCAGGACGAACGCAAATGCCAATGAAATGGCAGATTTAGACACAGACGAATCACCAGCAGTGTTCGGGAGGTGTGCTGTCCCTTACATTAAATATACCTGTTGAATGCTGCCAAATTCTGTCATTGCCCAGAAGTCGTGTGTTATGAATGTGTCATGTGACTGCTTGTGTCCAGTGGTTTAGTGGTTAAAAAAAAAAGTTCAGAAAATATTTTGAATATATGTATTTATAATTGCGAATATTTGCAATTGAAAAACATGGATTGAAAAAGTGCCGGAGTCCGGTTCCAGCTCCACTACACCCCTGCTTGTGTCCAGGTGTACTTCAGACAATTAGTTGCTCTTGAGCTGCGTTGCAATGCCATTTAGATTCCTTAAGATTTATTGAAAAAATGGCAACTTTCATTGAATGTCAATGTCAGCATTTCAAAGATGATATCATTTATGCCACCAATCTCTAACTAGATGGATTGTTTACTTGAACCCAGATCAATACTTTAATTAACATATGTATCTTGGGTTTTCTGCTCAGCGGTTTTGTTAAAGCAATCAGAGTCAATGTCTCATCAATGCTTTGTTGCTGTTCCGTTTCTCCCAGTTCTTCAACAATGGCCTGGTGGTAGCCATTACATCACTTTCATTCGATATCATGTTCTGGCTACCACCAGGCCATAGTGCAATGACTTGGAAAATTCAAACTAAAAATAATAATAAAATAAAAAATAATACAAGCACTTATTGAACCCATATGTGAAGAGTATTGCAGGCAGTGGAATACCAGATTCTAGAGAGACAGATATCCCCAAAAAAGCAGCCAGCCGGGTTTCCTTACCTCAGAATTGTAAAATATTTTTACATGTGAGTAGGAAAGCAGGTGAATCTCCCTCACAGGTTTTTGGGGTTGCTAAACTAAACTAAACTAAATAAATGCCAGTCAAAATTCTTATTACTCTAATGTGTTTGTCATGTACTACTAATCACTCATTTCTATCAATTAATGTGAAAGCCTTTCGTGTGTGATTAGTTCTGTAGACTCCGAGGATGCCAAAACAGGAATCGCTGCCAAAACTATTACAGTCTGGTTGGAAAAAGTAAAAAAGATTGATTTCTGAAAAGCAAACACGAAAGCTGGCAAACAATCAATTTTACAAATATATTCCAACATGTGACCAAAAAAAGAACCTTGGGCGGGGCACATAGCAAGATAAACTCTGCTATGATAATAAACATTAGGCAAACCAACAGTGTGCTACTAAAAGTCTCCTACACACCCAAATGTGTAATTTAGTGCAAGATCAGTGTTCTGCTGAATACCTCTGAACATTTAACCAAAATGGGTTTGTTCCTTATTCAATAATACACTGTAATAAAACTATTACAATAATTGATCAATTACTCAGGGATGGAACTAATCAATGTAATGCATTAGTAAAGAGAGCTATTGATTGGAATTCAGACTGATGGAGTAAAATGTTTGCAACGGCCAAAAATTACAAATCAATGCAGCACAGAATAATTAAATATTTCCCAGAGGGGTATATCTCTCACTCGCAGAGCAAGGCATATGAACCCCTCATCGCGACGGTTTTCGCGTCCCTTGCATGTGACGCAGGGCTGATTGCCTCCAGTCCCAGACAGGGGCTTGTCTGACAGGAAATTGCACCCAGAGCATCATTTGCATGAGGCAGAGTGGTGAGCATCTAACAAGCCCTGCCACCTAGGCCATGCAAACACACGTTAAATTGATGGAAATGAGACTGAAACTCACTGTAAGGTCAGCACCAATCAACAGAGAGCAGAGAGAGAAAGAGAGAAAAAGAAATGAGAAGGGCAAAAGGGGTGGGGCAAAAACATTACCCCCCCCAAAAAAGTCAACCTGGACCACTGTTATACTTCGAAGAGTTTCCCACACAATGAGAAACTCGAAAAAAGGCGATATTTTAAAAGAAAGAATAGCTGATTAGAGACCTGCCTCTTTTTTGGGCCTTTATTTCACTAAAGGAACAAAATAATTGTGAGCTTCACCGGGGGGAATTGGGCACTGAATAGACTTCACCTCTTTTCGCAGATTTCTCTTGCCCCGCCTCAGAAGACATCTGACCTTTAGAGAGAAAAAAAATCATAATGAAAAGAAGTAATTCCTCTGAGAAAATAATGTGACTGAGGGCCAGTAATGAGATCGGCTGACTCCCAGTTGTCATGGCAACTGGCATCAGGATTACTATACAATATATATGAATGAGGAAAATACCATCTATTGTGACCACGAGGGTGTGCGTGTATGTGTGTGTGTGTGTGTGTGTGTGAGAGAGAGAGAGAGAGAGAGAGAGAGTGACTGAGTGATTTCACACGTTTCCTAGCTATGTAGATGAATAACCACCATTAGAGTTGCCAATACCTGTACCATTACAGAATGCTTTGATAGGAATTCAGAGAGAAACAGAGTGAGAGAGAGAGCATGCAGTGGGATACTCCAGTGCAAAACCTTTCTGTCCATGAGGAAAAAGACAAAAGCCTGATCTGTCCATTTACCATTTAGTGTCACTTAAGAGATAGCCTACAGATTGAGTGGCAGGAGAGAAGCATTCAGTCTTTAACTAAAAGGTCAACAAAGAGGTGAGGCGAGCTGACCTTGCTCCAGCCTATAGTGCTTGAACCAAAGCAGGATTCCCATGGCACCACATTATAGGTCTGATTACAGAGGAGCTCTTTACAGCCTCTGATTTCGCCACCTGCTGTACCCTTCCACACACACAGAAATGATCAGCTTCTCAGACTGAGACAAATTATTCTCCTCTTTTCTCTGGCAGAGTGTGTGTGTCTGTCTCTGTGTGTGTGTGTGTGTGTGTGTGTGCGTGTGCGTGTGCGTGTGCGGACGTACGTGGAGCGGGGCAGCAGGGTTGTACTTTAGAAGTGATGTTTTTCCTCTCAGACAGAAACCAGCCCCTCACGCACTGCTGTCGCTTCCTTCCTTGAAGGAAACATCAGACCACTCGAGCTCCGGCAGGGGCTGGAGACATTGTGCCCCAGTGATAATAGAAATAAATACTGAAGAAGGAAAAAAAAATTTTTTTAAACCACCATTCAAATGAATGTTTGTCGGAAAGAAATGTGCTCTTGGGCTCCGCGAAGGAGCGGCAAAGTGGTGGAAAAATTTCAGTAACAATGCGGCAGGATTTAGAAATAATGCTGTTCACCATTGAACTTTTTTCAACAGTTTAATAAAGACCTTTCTGGAGTGATAATTCTTCCAAAACACAGATACTGACACACCCAATTTCCTTTTACGCAGCATGTACTGAAGTAACTAAGGGGATTTCATTTACCAGGAAATACATTTCCTCCTTTTCTTCCTATTAGAGAAGTTGGCGAACGTATGCAAAAATCCCAAAAAAAAGAAGGACTCATCACATTAAAGTTGCTGATTAGAAAAATCTATTTATCACCAGAGAGCTTGCGTTTTCAAAGTAAAATCTCTGAGAACAGTGACGCAACAAAACAAGTGTGTTCCCATATTGACTTTGGTAAGATTTTTAATCTGGTCGCCTGTGTTTTCAGCCCCGGTCATAGCATCTGTTGCGCGCGATGGAAAGACACAATGTGTTAAAATAATGCGGAACTACCCTGTGGGGTTGGCAATTTGCATGAGCTTAGAATATTGGCTACGCGCAATTATTGTGCTTACATTAATATTGTCGAACACATTTCTAATTAATCGCAGTTTTTGTGAAGACTGAGTTTTAATTTTCTGTTTTGTGAAGCAAAGTGCTGTAACCCAGTTTATTACACTCAGCCTCCGTCTATATTTAAAGCCCCCATAAACTGATAACGTGGACAATTGGTATAAATGCTGGGCATTTAGGAGTTCACACTTATCCTTCTGCGTTTTTGAATTGTGTACTTCCATTATCAACTTTAACAGAAGGCACAAGGCCTAGACACACAGAGGAAGTCGCAATGAAAATGAGCATTTATAAGAACAACCAGAACTAATTCCAAGTCAATGTAATTTACTCTGAGACTGCAAAGCTGTAGCTAAGGCAGAAGACTGGTGAGGGTAAAACCACTTAGTCCAACCGTTAGGTCTGAGTGTTGTTTCTAGTTTCTCTCATAGCTCTCATCTGCCTTACCATTGCCAAAACATTACAGAAACGCGATGGCAACGTTGTGCTTTAGCTGGGTCCCTTTGGAGTGACGGGTGGGTTGATGTTGTACGGCAGAAAGTTGAAGAAGGCGCAAAAGAAGAATGAGCCGACTGCCCCCTCAGTGTGAGAAAGCTGTTATCAGCCAGACACTGGCCGGCACAGACTGCACTTCCTTGTCGCGACGTCCGGGAATCTGGGGGCTCGGGGCCTGTGAACACCATTGTGCTGTCATGCAGGAAACACAGTCAACACCTCATTCCCAGCATTCAGTGGGTTTCCTGTGTCATGTTACCATTTCCTGTGTTTATTTTCTTTTTTTCCCCCCTCCTTTTCTAACGTTTCTTTTTTAAAACTGCATGTATGATACAATAGGAGGATGGCATTATCTTGGATTTTGGGGAGGAGGTACCTTGACAGTGGTGAATAGTTGATCATCTTAGACCAAATAAACCACTGACTTTGTTGTTTGCCTCTGTGTAAGTCCAGTTCTGCAAGATAACTCCAATAAGCTGAAATCCCAAGACCCCAGAGCCTGTTAATGTAGCTTTTGCACAGTCTGAAACGAAATAAACTTCAATCAATTTCACGTTAACCAGTTCATTCTATAGATATCGTCTTCAATGGATAAGCTTGTTAGAGCCAGAAAAGGGAGAAAAGAAAAAATCTTCCCCACTTGTTTTGCCCTGCTTTCTTTTTCAAGCTATAGAAAACAAGTTGGAGACTGACAGAGAGCATAACTGATCAAATAAAGTATATTTAATACTTTATATAACGAAGTGGTTCATAAATACACAGACACATATCTGTCAATTCTGCCTTTCATTATTGAACCCCATGGGGTGACAGAAAACCTAAAAGATTTAAGATCTCTATGCCTGAAATACATTCACACGTTTATCCCAGCTCTTTCAAAAAGTATTGCACTTTGACCCAAAAAACCTTATCTAACAGATATTACATAATAAGAAATGTTCAAGCGAAACCAGGGTAGGTACTTGTGCAATAGAATGCCCATGTGTTCAAATGTCTGAATGCTAAACAATAACCTAAAATGGCTCACAGTGAAAAGAGTGAAAGCCTTTATTACCGAACTTCATGGCTTTCTTGCTTTTCGTGACACCTTGCTTTTCGCCGCCCCGGCCTCGCCGCGCTCCGGGTCCTGGCTACTGATCGAGCACTCGGCTCTGCATGGAGAGTGAGAGTTTACCGACCTCGCATTCATTGCTTGGCCCCAATGGAAACAGCTGTCCACCATGCACAAAAACAGATGAAACCTGGTTAAGGGATCAAATGAAATAAATGCACAGGGACTTTATCCATGCCACTTCTCTGGTGCTTCCTGGAGTCAAGCTCATGGCCTGCGTAACTCTCCCAGGCACTCTGTGCTGTGTTCTCTTTCTTCACAGTTAAACGCTCTTGCCAAGCACTGTCACTGGAAGAGAGAGCCAGGGTGCCCTATTTCCCTTTCAAACTTCTCTGCGGATCTCACTCCAGAGAGGACCTGTAAACTGCACAAGGCCAGCTACTGGCCATCCACCTGAACCAGAAGGGTTCACTCAGGGGCGCATCAGCGCGGCTTCTCGTGGGCTGCTGTCAGAGAGCTGTGTTCAATGCGGGGCACAGAAAGTGTTAAACTGGAGAAAGACTAAATAATTGGGGGGGGGGGGGGGGGGGGGTTGGGAGCATGAGATAATTATTTAGACCCGGGTTGTGGAAACCATTTCCGAAATGCCGTTTTAAAAAAAGCCCCGGGCCTGGGGGT
>JAOYSI010055465.1:0-10653 GCA_025775065.1 Hiodon alosoides
GACCGCCTGATTCTTACGGTCCTCCACTGCAGATGTAGCTTATAGACAGACTACAGAGACCTATGTCAGACCGCCTGGTTCTTACGGTCCTCCACTGCAGATGTAGCTTATAGACAGACTACAGAGACCTATGTCAGACCGCCTGATTCTTGCAGTCATCCGCTGCAGACGTGGCTAATAGACAGACTAGAGAGATGTGTGTCTGACTGCTTGGTTCTTACGGTCCTCCAATGCAGATTTAGCTAATAGACAGACTAGAGAGACGTGTGTCTGACCGCCTGGTTCTTACGGTCCTCCACTGCAGACGCAGCTAATAGACAGACTAGAGAGACATGTGTGTCTCATTAGTGATTCCCTGGGGGCAAGCGCTCCTGTAATGAAGACCAGAAGCAGCTGTCCAGCGCTGGCGGATGGGTTCCCTTTGTGCGGGGGACAGGGGCCGGTTCTGCGCGGCTTCCCATCCCTCGCCGGGCGCCACGCGGTTGGCGGTGAGAGAGGAGGCCTGGGCACCCAGTGAGGTTCATGAGAAGCGGGTACCTCCGGCGCGCTCCGAGTCGCCCAATCCCGTTTAAACCATCCCCCCGTCCCGTCACACAGATGCTCGTTCCCCCAGAAGATAGCAGCCTGTTCGGCGGAGCGGAGCTGTATGTGTCCATCAAAGAAGCACGACGAATGGGTGTTTGTTTATTGCTGTTTCTCATCACTGTGGCTAGTGTATGCGTTTCTGGCACGTGCCTTTACTGAGGCCCCCCGTGGGTCCAGATGCACTAACTGTAACTGAAATCTGTGTTTTAAAGTATTTTTTAAACAACACAGAAATATAGAGAACTTTACATTGAAAACAAAAGCTGTGCTGCATATCACTGGGGTGGTTTGAGGAATGTCTGAATGACATCACTTGACCTTGTAGTTAAAACTCACCACCTCTCAGCCACACTCCAGTGCCTTAGTCATTATTTTTCATTTCATTAAGCATACATTTAGCGCCGTGCTTGATTAGCATTTTTGAGCCAGAAATCCCAGTCAGACCAAAGTGCTGAAAATTAACAGGAAATACTTAGACTCGATTTATAGTGTACAATATAAGGTTTGCGTGGTGTGAGGCAAAATTCTAACTCTCTTAATAGTTTTTTTTTTTTTTATGTTTATTGAGAAGTTTCCAAGTCGGAGCCTGATTAGAAAAGGGGAGCCGTTAAATTCTCCAAAAAAAAACGGACAGATTGATTTGATCTTGATGCTTCTCAGTGTGCTTTATTCCAGACAAAGTCAGCCGTGCGTAGAATATGTGGCAAGGTGAAGGACCTGAGTGAAACTTCCAGTAGAACGACGGCCTCACCGCTTGTTCCAGCAGGAGGGCCTGTTAAGTGATGCACGGTGTCTGACCTGCTCTCAGTTCTGCTCCTCCTCCTCCTCACTTTCTCCCTCCTTTGTGTTTTACCCCCAGCCCTTGAGTAGATACCCCCCGCTGATAAACGACATCTCCTTCTGGCTGCCGGTGGAGGGATACCGCGAGAATGACTTCTACGACCTGGTGAGAAGCGTCGGAGGGGACCTGGTGGAGAAGGTGTCCCTGATCGACCAGTTCAAACACCCGAAGTAAGATCCTGAGCGTCTGAGAGTTTCCGTTCTTTGTGTCAGACTGGGTTAGATTTTTCAGCTTTGTTATTTAAAAAGCCTGTTAACCACGGACCCAAAAGTGAGCTGGGACAAAATTGTATTTAGACTTTGCCCTTGAAGTTCCTTACGTACCATTAGCAGTTCGGCAGATAGCATTTAACATGACACAGGGACCCACTGAAGGTTTTTGCAATCGTCCTTAACCCCACAGCATATTTGCGTGTTGGTCCCTCGTTGTAGCAGAAAGATTAAAGTGTTACTGTAGGCTCGTTATTCTCACCGACTCACTGGCGTTGTCCAGGAGAGAGAGAAACTCTTGTTGGCACTGAGGGCTTACGCTCGCTGATTAAGTTAAAGGGTCCCTCAGTCGTGGGATGACACAGGAACAATCCATTTCCTTTAACCTTTATGTGTAAGTTGTAAAGTACGGAATTAGTAGGGAACACAATTATTCTGATTTGTGTTTAGCTCCTGCACGCAATAAATGCCACTGAGTTTGATGATAATCAAAATTAAAATAGTAATTTGTCGCTCTCAGTTAACGGCAGGTTGATAACCGGGCAGTGTGAAAATTCATCAACATTATTCCGTTATTTGACTTATTTTACAGTCTGTGTTCTGACCATTCTTAATGAAACAACAGAGAGATGACGTTTGCTCAAGGTTGCCTCGGCGCTGCCCTGACGTTTGTGCCAACGGTCAGAGTTTTGGCATTGGATGGGGCTCTCTTCAGTCTGGGATGCATGGTTGTTTTTCCTGCTGATGCTCAGTGGGTCTGGCCATGGTCATGGGAAACATCCCTCTGTCTCACAGTCCCGTGACTGGCAGCACCCACCTGGCTAATGCCGGCTTCGACAGGAACGCAAGTGACAGGCTCATTACGAGAGCCGGGGGCTCGGCGGGTGGGACATGGGGAAAGGTGAGATTGGATTTCTCCGGGGGTGGGAAGAGGAAGTGGAAAATGACTCTCTCGTTTCGCAAAACGGGAACAAAAAAAAGTCACGGGGTCGTGAGGAGAGTCAGTTTGACTCAGCCCGGCAAACATCGCATTTGCTGCGTGGTAGGATGCGGTCGCTCTCCGCGCTGCTCGGCCTTTGAGAGTGTACTGTGCAGCAGTTGAAGCAGTTCAAACCACAGATGAACTAGCAGTGTAGGCAGTCAGACCCGCACCAGAGTCACGCATACAGTCAGACACAGTCGGAACCCCACCACGGTCATGCTTTCAGTCCGAGACGCAGTCGGACCCGCACCACGGTCATGCTTACAGTCAGAGACGCAGTCAGACCCGCACCATGGTCATGCTTACAGTCAGAGACGCAGTCAGACCCGCACCATGGTCATGCATACAGTCAGAGACGCAGTCGAACCCGCAGCACAGCCGTGCATGCAGTCAGACACGCAGTCAGACTCCCACCGTGGTCACGCTTACAGTCAGAGATGCAGTCGGACCCGCACCACAGTCGTGCATGCAGTCAGACACATACTGCAGCTGTGCAGAATCTGCCCACCGTGCTTTGTCCCATCCCCACCCCCCCGAGCCCATCTGAGCCTGTCTCATTAATATATCATTGAGTAGGTTTAAGCTCTGCCTGCAGAAACGGTGCAGCATGGGCCCTAAATTATACGCAATCATAAAAAACCAACCTGCAGTGGAAAGCAGCCGCCAGTGGTAAAATTTGTCCTTGCGCTTAATCTTTTTTAGATAGCGTCTCTCTTTCTCTGCGCTAATGCGAACAGCAAACACGGCGCATTGCAAGGGGATGTGGGGAGACGATTGTTTGTGCGTAGGTGGGCTCGTGGAACTAATTGCGGCGAGTATGACATTGCAAAGATTCCTGCAACTAATTATGGCTTCATTGCTTGCAAAGTATCTCTTTTTGAGGCGGTAATGTTTTCAGCGTTTGGACTGCATTAACCTTTGGACTTGGTGAGAGCCACAGCACATCAGCATTAATTACATTTAAACTGCGCGTCCCAGTCGTTCCAATTGGATTAAGACTACGACGGTGATTCACATTCACTTCCCCCTGACAAGTCTGTCCTCGCTGCTTCAATTCCCCCGTCGCCTTTCGGGATTCGTACCGTGCAGCCATCATTTTCTCCCCACGGCCTTGATGTTGACTAATTTGGAGGCCTGCTACGAGTTAATAAGCCTCTAAAAAAAAAAAAAAACAAGGTTTTGAAAATCAGGACCTGGCGTCCCTTGACGTTCGGAGGTATATTTTGCATCCCTTCGTATTCAGCTGCGTAGTTAGCTAGGGTGTGCGGCTGCGTAGTTAGCTAGGGCGTGCGGCTGCATAGTTAGTTAGCTAGGGCGTGCGGCTGTGTAGTTAGTTAGCTAGGGCGTGCGGCTGTGTAGTTAGTTAGCTAGGGTGTGCGGCTGCGTAGTTAGTTAGCTAGGGTGTGCGGCTGCGTAGTTAGTTAGCTAGGGTGTTCGGCTGCGTAGTTAGTTAGCTAGGGCGTTCGGCTGCGTAGTTAGTTAGCTTGGGTGTGCGGCTGCGTAGTTAGTTAGCTAGGGTGTGCGGCTGCGTAGTTAGTTAGCTAGGGCGTGCGGCTGCGTAGTTAGCTAGGGCGTGCGGCTGCGTTGTTAGCTAGGGCGTGCGGCTGCGCAGTTAGCTAGGGCGTGCGGCTGCGTAGTTTGCTAGGGTGTGTGTTCGGCGGTGTGTACGATTCCGACGATGAATACCAGGTCCAAAAAGTTAATGCAGAGAGAACTTTACGCGCGGAAATAGATGTGGGCCGTGAAACAGGTTGAGCAATCACTTTATTCTGTAGAATATGTGTTACATACCCAATGTGCAGTATATTTAACCAAGTATGCCTATAAGAATTGAAACTGTTATATTAATTCTGGAATTGGGACACAGCATCATCTGAGATTAAGACAATTTAGGGCAGAGCTCAGTTATTTCTAACCCAGCGCATTCATATTATTTCCTGGAACAAGAATACATTTTGCTTGTTGATATACTCATAGTGCAAATATTAAGATTTCGGCTTCTCTCTGAAGCAGAGAGAGGCTTATCTGCGTATTGTTAAAAAGCTGCTATCACCGATCAGCCAACTGCCTGCGTTATACCTGTCATAGTTTTCATTACTATTTTAGAAAGGATTATTTCGTAGAGAACAAAAGTTGAATGAATAATTCATTCGAAAGAAAAGAGGTTCAATTTAAATGGATGAACTGGCAAATTTTAAAGTGCTAAATGTTTTAGGTCTTATATGGTTTTTATCGCTGGCAGCAGAATTAGTCAAAACATTTGACCCCCAGCCAGTAAGTCAGAGCACAAATCTGAGGCCTGTCTCTGAACTTGCTTTTGTAAGTGTTTGTGTGAGCGGGCTTGGTGGAATTGTGCAGGTTATGACCAAATTGTGCCAAACCCAAATGGATTTTCTTCTGCAGTGTCGTGGCCATATGCCATAAGCCCCTCCCCCCACGACCATGACTAACGCTTCGCAACCGTGGGCAAACTGTGGGAAAACTGATGAAATACTTGCCGTTGTTGCTGGAAAATTTCCTGGGTGGGTTTGTAAGACAACCGTGAGAGAACTTCTGGAAGGAGCTTGAGATATGAGCCAATATCCACAAGTATTTGATACAGATCCTTAGAATGAAGTGTACCTATGTTAAAAAATGACAGACCTCTACATGCTTTGTAAGTGGGAAAACCTGCAAAATCGGCAGTGCATCAAATACTTGTTCTCCCCATTGTAGGTCAAGGCAACGTGGTGGAATGAATACCAGTCAAAACGCAGCCAGTTATTCATCATCATTTGAAATCAAATACTCCCACAAATTTTCTTTTTCACACGGCTTGGAGGAACGTAACTCTCGTTTGGTGCCACGATTAAACACAAATCTGTGGCGGATTGCATAGTTTAAATCACAAATCACCACGTCGTCACTCCTTCTAACACTCCTCCCACCGGCACCCTGTACGGTTCAATGTCAACTTGGCCATAAGGATGTAGCTTGTTTCAGCTGTAGGCTCCAAAGTGCCTATTAGTGATTTATACTCCCGACGTGACAATGAAAGCCTTCTGCGTTTTCCGCTAGCCTGAGTCAGTGGTGTCTGTGTTCACAGCAGCCTCAGTCAACGGTCGTTGAGATCAATGGATGGCCGAGTCATTCAGGCTTAGGTTTAACTGGCGGCAGATTCATCGGAGCGCGCCGGCGGTGGTTTACTGCGCGCGTATTCTGCCGACCCCCCTGCTCTCTCATCCGTGTTGTTATTCCAGCCCAACGCCCCATGCCTGTCGCAGTGCTTTCTGGGAAAATTTCACGGCACCGGTATGATATTGTGTGGTTTTTTTCCCCCCGCTAGTGGTCATATGTCTTTACAAATCTAATAACGGAAGTGTCTCAAATATGAAATAGGATCACATTTGGGAGGAGAAAGATATAAGCTTCAGGAAGCATAAACCACCTTTAGGAAAATGGTATTCCTCTGCTAGTCCATGAATAATGCCTACCAACTAACATTTCACTAGGATTACTTGGGCAATTGAAGAAGTAATAAAGACTGTGGAGATATAAAAGGGTCTTCTCAGGTTTCCTTGTGGATTGCGTTGATTCCTGAGAGAGATCTCCTAAGCCAGGCTGGCCCAGCTCCGTCTGTGCTTCGTTCCTGAGCGATGCCGGCCGGCGGTCCGCTCCACATTCCTGTCAGAGGATCTTCCCAGTGTCCCAGACACAGATCCTCTGTCCCGCTTGGGCCTGTACCCTGAAACCGGAGCCGGGGGAGCCCGGGGGATGCCGCACGTGTCCCTCTTCAGGCCTTTGCATTATTTATGGTCCCCCCCGACGGGCTTCTCCCGTTTCCTGTTGCCCGGCTAAGTGACCGCAATCCGCTCCTCCTCCTACCCTACCACATGAATAATTCAGTTTGGCGTGGCGGCGAGACGGCGGGTGCTTGGGGCGCGAGAGCAGCGGAAAAGAGAGACAAACCCCTGTTGTGGGGAGTGGAGAGACCAGGGCGGGGAGAAGGGACGTGTAATGAAGCCAAATTTGGCTTTTCCCCCCCTTGTTCTATCACCGGTCCCCGGTCCCCGGTCTCTGCAGTGTGGCCAGAGTATTGTAGGGGCCCACCTCTTACCGCTGCCACTCCGTCCGCCTTCGAATAACTGCCTGTGCAAGGTGGAAATAAGAAGAAAAATGAGAGCTACATCAGTGCATCATTATTTAGTACCATGGATGCCCCCCTTTGAAAGGAGAAGTGTGGATGTTGTGTCATGATTAACGGCTGTGTGTCCTGCCTCCTCCTGGAGGTATGAAAGCGAGTTTAAACGTGAATATGAATGCGAGCATGGATACGTACGGGGTTGGCGTGACGCGTGGCTCATTTATCACCCTGTCCGCCCACCTCTCGCCGACGTCGACTTCCATATTCGCCCCAGTCTTAAATAAGTGCTTGAATTTTGCCAGATCTGCATTACCAGCGAACAGACTCAAACGCAAAATCCGGATGGGTGTCGGTTTACGGCTGGCTGCATCCACCCCGAGGAGGGCATAAACAGGGACAGGGTGCCTCAGGATGGGCATACTGTAACCCCCCCCCCCCCAAACTCGAAAGGAGAAGATTGGGGTCCTCTGAGATGGGAGACACTTGACCGCTTCTAAGCGCCGCTTTCCGTTTTCTGAGCCACTTATGAAATTGTAAAAGCCAGCGCAGCGGCGAGATTTTATCCATGGGAGTATTCTGAAAAATAAATAGAAGTGTGCATGTTTGAGGGGGGGGAGATGACCTCGTAAATCTCAGCAGCTTCCTTCAGTGGAGTCTCGTGTAAGAAAAGCACCACGCCGTTCGTGTTCATTCTCTGTTATTAACCCAAGTTAGCGTGCTGTTAATCACTCTTTCTGGTATCCTGTACATAGTCTATTTCGTTGTCAGATTTCGGACTCGATCGGCTTCAGAGCAATAGGATTCTCTCCGACCAGTCAACATCAACGACTTTTGTCCGTTTTTTTACGCCAAGCCTTATAAATCAGTTTATCGTATGGGTGGGGAAATATTGCTGCAAGCGGCTGGTCGCGTCAGTGTCATTATTTATCCCCTATTGTTTAGTGTCAATTCTGTAATTGGGAACTTCCGTCATTAATTGGCTAATGTCATTAGAACCCACGGGCACCTAGTTCTTATTCCGTGCGTGTGGAAGTAGTCCCCGACCACTCTCTCTGTAAGCATCGGCTGGATGTGTGACATTGATTTATTGAAATGTTTTTTTTTTTTTACTATTCCATGAACATTTTCAAGCTGTTCAACATTGACAGAAAAATAAAATAAATTTTGACCCGTAACAATTGTATGTAAAACGGCACCCTGCGTTTGTGCAGGATAGATCGGAGTAAACTAAGCATTTACTGTGTGTCACGGGTCATGCGTTTCTGTCAGTGGACCTCAGAAGTAGCTTGTCTGCCCTTTCCTATTAAGCGCAAACAAGCCCTATGAAAAACAGACAGTGCTCCATCACGGGGAAGGCTCGAACCCGTCGAGCTGCACAAATTAAGTTCAGGCCAGGCCATGCCTGTGTCTACCCTGTGCCTCCCTCCCCCTCCCCCCACCTCCCACCCGCTGGCGATTGACGAGGGAGGACTCGTGATGGGGGTGTCGGATGTGACGGCCCGCGCTTGTCCTGTCAGTCTGCGTCGCCCGCGCCCCGGCCCGTACAGGGACGTCTGACACAGTGGCTCGACCTCTGTCTTCCGTCAGCTTCTGCCATAATGCGTAGCTCCGGAGCCTGGCGGGTTCCGTGGTAATGCCACTTCCTACAAGGTCCCATTTGCACAAAATGTCAAGGAAGGCCTGAAATTCATGAATAAAGAGCAACTGCAATTAAATACCTCAGATTACGTTTAATTTATCTCCTTATTGATTTCTGTCTCCATGCCTGTAAAGTCTGTATTCTGTTTTCATCTTGTTTCAAACATATGGCCATCTACATAACTTACCTTACCGATTTAGTTTTTTAAAATCCTACGTGGTGTTTCGCTATTTTGGAAAAGGTTGAGAGCTTTGATAGAACTCGCGCAGCCTATTTAAGTCAGGTGCCATTCAGAAACAGATGGAGGTCGCTGCGTTGTGTCTGCTCTTGGGTGGTGTCAGGTGCGGCCTGAGTCACGTGGGCAGCCATGCCTCTGTAAACACGATGGGTTTTAAACGTCACAGCGTCTGGCGGGAAATTGAGCGTGAAAGGCAATAAACAGGCGGGGAATGAAATCGATCCCTGCCGTTTGTAAGGGGCTGGGAGTCCTCTGCGAGGTGAGCTCCTTGGTTAAGGCCGCGCAGCCGGAGGGCGGTATCGGAGATTAAAAAAGGAATGATTACGCTTCTCGCTAATTAGCGCCTGGGAAGGGAGCTCCTGCCTGCTTTCGTTTCCCTTCAGTTCGTGCTGCAGTGACAACTTCATCTTCAGCCTCTGTGCTGTAAAGCATAACGCATGTCTGTTTCAGGGAATCATCGCTCAGAGGACATAGTGCACAGTGCACCTAGATGTTTATCCAATTAGCATCTCCAAATTTGTCCTGCCGGACCAATTTACAGGTGTGCAGTAAGCTCCGTAACCCTTTAATTTGTTCTTCCAGTGTTTCAGCTATTTAGTCCTGGTTAGAGGGCCAAAGCCCCCCGTGTCATAGAATAATCTTACCATTAGTGGCCAAGCTACGCCCGAGAGATCAGGTGAGGTGGCTGTGTGTCTAGATGGTGGCAGCGGTTCAGTAATTGGGGGGAAAAGCCCCCCTGTTTGCATGCCCCGCCCCTCTCTGCGGCAGCGAGTGGTAATGTTATCCACCGCACAGCGAGTCTGTTCTCCTGAACAGAGTGCCCCGGCGCCTTCTCGGCTCTCCGCGGTAGGAAACATTGGAAAGGGTCGGCGCCCACAGGAGAACGAGTCCATGCGATTGGGTAGCAATGTGGGAGGAGCTTGTGTCCCAAGCCACCAGATGTGTTGGATTTAACGTGGGCGTGGCATAGATGTCATGGGAGACAGCGTGTCCACCAATGGGAATGTTTGATTTGTTTACACTAACCCATGACATACTGCAGCTGGGTCCCTGCAGAAGGCATGGGTTGGACAGGTGTTTTTAAGACAGTTTTTATAAGTTCCATTCCATGCTCGGTAAGTTTCGGGACGGGGGAAAGGGAGACTGAAGGCGGTCCAGAACATGGCCAGCGCTGCTCTGCGACACAAATAAAAATCTGAGTGATTCACGAATGCTGAAATATTGGTGAGAGGACTGTGGCCATGTTTGGTCCGCCACATCGGAGGAAATCCAGTCGGTTTGCCACTCTTAAACCAGCGGGCGACGGCCCTGGCGACGACGGCCCTGGACCTGGACCAGTCTCAAACAGGCTCACCAGACAAGCTGAAGCCACGTCTCAGTGAAGAGGAGCTGGGGGGGGGGTGGATGGCACCGAGCAGGAAAGCAGGACAGGACCCGATTTGAGAGATGGTAGTCTCAGACTTTCTGTCCGCTCGCTGCTACGCCCTCCCAAGGCCCTCTGGGTAGCCTCAGTCCCCTCACCGGTCCCTCTGGGGGTAAAAAAAGACAGGTGGAGGACCGGGCAGAACCACAAGAGGTTTCTTGATCTTCAGCCCTCAGTTCCGTTCCCAGACTCCAGGAGAGACGAGGAGAAGCTAGAGGAGGGGCAGTGAACAAATAACGGAGACCATTGTAAGGAGAGGATGAAATGATTATAAAACCAATCAAATATGTGTGCTAAAGGACAGCAGGGTTTCTCATCTTGGAAATGAGAGAAAAATAGGGGGCAGGCGGGTAGATGAGGGCATTGAGGAGAACTTTGATGGAATTTATGAGAGGCAGGGAAGATTAGAAATCTCCCCTCATTGTTGTGTAAATTACCGCCATTCTCTCTATTGGGTTTGTTTCCCTTTGTTTGGCCCCCAATATGCAATGTTCTCCAGTACCGTTCTCTGGAATGAATTTGTAACAAGCGTATTGCATTTATTGAGGTTTGGGGGGGGGGGGGGGGGGGGCGCGGCGCGCGGGGGGGGGCGGGGGGGGGGGGGGGGGGGGGG
>JAOYSI010055465.1:10663-24864 GCA_025775065.1 Hiodon alosoides
TTCCCTTTTTTTGCCCCCAAAATTGAATTTTTCCCCTGAACCTTCACTGGGATTTATTTTGTAACACCGTTTTTGCATTTTTTTTGGTTACCCCCCCCCCCCCCCCCCTCAATTAAGCCCTGGCATGATTGCATTGTGATGGTAGTGTACTGTTTCGCTGTCCCATACTTTCATAAAGGACTTAATTTTGCTTCATTAGAATAAAATGTGTGAACTCAACATGGGAGAAAAAGCAATTTGCACTTCCAGAATTACTAAGGAAGTGACAAAATGGCAGAAGTCTGCAACAAACGCAGAAATGTTCTTGCATAGAGACGGCAGTCTTGTTGATGCAAGGATCCACAAACAAGTTTCCTCAAGCGGAAATAAAGTGTAATTTCTTTTAGTAATGTTCTGAAACACCTTAAAGTTAATTTATCATTTTTGAAAGTAAGCTAAAAATGTGGCAGGCTCTGATTTGTCTTCGTATTTCTTCACCTAAAGCACCATTTGGTTACCCAATGTAACTAGTCCCTATTGGGTTCCATTTCAGTGACCGAGACCGTTGGGTGGGGGGAGGGTACTACCTTTACCTTTGCTCAATAACTAAGAAGTGAGTTTCCCCTCCCTGATGGTAACCCAAAGGTTTTAATGAGGTTGGCGCACCAAACGGCCCATCTGCAGTGATGCTTTTGTCTGCCGGAGTAGGAGAAGCCCCTCGCGCACTGAAGCAGATCTAATGTTGTGGAGCACATGTTTACGGCCCTCTGTTGGGCAGAAGCAGATAAACGGGGCAGGCTCAGCGAGTCGATGGTCCTGATCTCTCCGCGCCCACTAGGCTGTAAATGGAGAGAGGCAGTGAGCTTTTTGGGTCCCATGTCCATAATTCTGGTCAGAACTGGGTCGCCTGACAGCACCACACCCTCAACGATTCCCACTGATATTAGCATGTGTCCGTTAATGGAAATAAAGGCTTCACAGCTATGCCATTGGTTGTTAATAGGTGACCATTAAATACTACCTCTTCATCAAACTATTGCATGGGCACCAGAAATACATTGTATAGCTCTTGTATAGCATTATGGAGGACTAACACTAGAAGTTTTTTATAGTTCTGTAGTTTCTTTTAATAGTCTTTTTTTCCTTGATCTAAATGCACTAAGATAATTATTGCAGTGCAATCAAAGACCATGTTGCTTTACTGTGTTATTTGTTTCCTCATTAAGCAGCTTCCATTGCTTGATTTTGCCCCCGCTTAAATATTTCTGTTCTCTCATCTGTGTATATGCAACCCAATGGTTCTGAGCACTGGACTATGCTCCTGTCTTAACAAACATCTATTTTGCTAACGACTTGCTGCAAATGACCGTCTTAAGGGGATGGGCCTTTTTTTATTGCCTGGGAGCATCCCCTGCCCTGCGTTTTGTCACGTTCTGTAAACATTCGCTGTTCCGTGCTAATTCCGATCGGACTCCGTTTTCATGCGGTGTTCTCCTTCAGGTTGGTTTGTTTGTCAGAGCCCGATCTTTCCCACATTCGGTGCTGCTGGTGGAGTGGGGGGGGGGTTGACGGTTTTAGGAACTACTGTTAAGTAGAAAACAAAGGAACGCTTTTTATAAAGCAGGCAATAGTTAAATCCCTCATCGTTTCAGATCGTACTGACAGAGGTTCTTGTAGAATTGATTGGCTTGTTTAAAAATTCATATTCTTCTTTTTTTTTTCCAGCAATCGAAACGGTTATGGAAATGATTTTTAACCTTTCTATCTATTTGAAAGCACATAATCCCTCTCCTTTTACTCATAGCATCTTTGTGCATGAGGGCTTTACATTCATTAACAATGATAGGGAATCTACCAGTGGTTTACTGCTGCCAACACAGGAAAACATTAGCCTTAGCAGCAGGGCGGTGTTTTAGGGAACATGGGCTCTTTGCACTGGGCAGCACTGTCTGATCAGATGGAAGAGGTGGCTACAGACCAAACCCGACTTTCCACCGCTGTAAAACGAAACCGTCGCTTTCCTCGAGATTGCCCTTTGTGATATGTTGTTAAGTTCGCAATGTGATTCCCGCAAAACCCAGGCTGAAGTGCCAGTGTAGTGCACTTGTGGTGTCGAAAAGTACAGGATGGTCACAGCATTGGCAGCAAGAGGGTGTTAGTTTCAGTGTTTTTCCCCTCCTTCAGGCTTGATGAACAAGAAAGCCCAGAATGTTCTTCATTGATTCTTTACTCTCAAGGGCACACAATAGACAATAGGTAGTTGGATGAAGAGAGGTGATGTACTCTCCCTAACCAGGTTTTATTTGATCATTTTGTTGCTGCTTCACCCCTGTGCGTTCGCTCCTTTTCTTCACCCGAGATTTAAAAATGCAGAATTGATCATAAGCTAACACTAGATTCACTCTTCAAGACGATGCTGTTGAATATGGGAAATTAGACCTTACTTGAGTGTGAGGCCTTACCCAACAGTCATCTGAATGGTGAGGGGAAAAAGGTTCCGATTTCTTTTGGGAACAGTGGTGAAGTTAAAAAAGAGCCGTGGGAGAACAACGGTTCAGCTGTGAGTTAACCCCCCAGCTCTGCAGACTGTGAAGAACCTTCTCCATGGTGAGGAGTCTCCACACAGAGGTCACGTAGCGCTGTGAGTTAACCCCCCAGCTCTGCAGACTGTGAAGAACCTTCTCCATGGTGAGGAGTCTCCACACAGAGGTCACGTAGCGCTGTGAGTTAACCCCCCAGCTCTGCAGACTGTGAAGAACCTTCTCCATGGTGAGGAGTCTCCACACAGAGGTCACGTAGCGCTGTGAGTTAACCCCCCAGCTCTGCAGACTGTGAAGAACCTTCTCCATGGTGAGGAGTCTCCACACAGAGGTCACGTAGCACTGTTACAGTGCAAGCTGAACAGCGGCTGCCAATGCTTCAGCTCTTCAGCTCAAGGTCACTCCATCAGGGCTAAAGAGCACAGGGGAGGGCCGTCGAGACTACAACGGAGAACACAGTTCTCAGTTTAATTGCTTGCAAAAATGTGTGAGAGGTGTTCTCGTTGATAAGCAGTAAAAAGAGTTTAGATGATCGATTTTATGTTTTATTTTTCCTTTTTTTCATTTTTCCATTTTTCAAGGTTTTTCCATAGATGTTTCCGAGGCCTGAAACTTTGTAAGGTTGGCAGGTATGGTGGTCAGCGATCGGGTGTGACCACAACTTGGTCTTGATGTTAATTTAAATAAAATGGTACAATGGTCCTGTCCTACCATTAAATCTTCACATAGAAACTGAACACAAAACAAAACCTCTGCTTCTAAAAGCCTTCTGCTGGGTCACGGGTCGTAATCTTCCATGCTCCCTGGCTGAACAGGTAGCCCTCTACTTCCTGCTTTTATACTCCAACCCATTCCGTGGGTGCTTAGTCGGTTGGCTTTCTTTGCCTTATGGAAGTTGGAGTGCTTTTTATTTTTATTTTTTTTCCAGTTCACCACATCCGTTTATATGAGCCAGTAATGCATATGGGCTAATGTGTCCTACACATCAGCTGCATAATTCTTCTCACTGACTCTCATTTCAGTGTTGCACAAATGTCATTTATGTAGTGATCGTTAGTATCCTAATAATTGTGCTGTGGTTTTGTTGAGTCATTAATTAACTTCCCTGTCATAATGTTTCATATATGTTTCAATGTGTCATGAAAGTCGTTTATGATTTTTTTAAGAGGCTATGCTGAATGGATTTTAAGACTGTGATGGAGCGTACATACCGTTTTGGTAACGTTGCGATCATGTTGTGGCTGCTTTGTTGCGATTTCATGTGTTGTGAGGGAAAGAGTAACCCGCCTGATATTGCGCAGGTTTCTGGTCTAAATGGGGGGTTTTCTTTCTCCCTGATGTTGCCTACAGGAAACACTGCCTAGCTTTAAAAGCTGAGAGGGGAAAATAAATCCACTACGGGGAGAACACTTGATCCCCCACTTCCCGGAGGAGAGAACAGATTTCAGTGGCCAGAGGGAGGCGCCCCCTCCTCGAGTCCTGGTGTGTGACACTTTAGCTGCCAAAGATGGGGCCATTGGCCGGCCACATCGATCGCCTGGTGGAGGCTTAAACGTTTCAGGCAGGGCAACGTTGGCGCCCCCGGTCCCCCCCGGTGCCCTGGGACACAGGAGAGGATGTGAGCGGATTGGAGCGTCCATTCTCCCTGGCAGCTTGTCCGTCAGCTCTGAGAGCTGAGTGAGCCTGTGTTTGGGTCTCGGGGAGGGGGGAGTTGGGGAGGTTGGGGAGTCTGGCCTCCCCGTAGCTCAGGAGCCTGCCTGTGTTTGCCCATAAATATTATCTGCAATTCTGGAACATTTCTCTCCGGGTCAAGGCCACACATCTGTACCCCCATTATTCTGCTGAATCGACCTAAGCAGTTAATGTGCGCTGAAAGCGTCTTGACATTTCTAGGCCTGAGGGCATTTTGTTAAAGGTCTATAACATTTTAAACTATTCCCGTAATATATTTTCTCCTATGCGTGACAAGATAATTACCAGTGTCAGGGGTTTCGAGGATAATGTGTAGGGCAACACTGGAATCATAATGATTGTCAGAATCGTAAATATAACTCTATGACCTGCAATACAAAGAGAGGACGAAATAGCTGTACGTTGTGATGCATTTTCCCCTGCTGTTTTCCAAAAGACTGACCACACGTAATGTCCTTTATTTTCCCCTGCATGGTTGCATGCAGAAACAGGTGTTTTAGATGAAATGATGGCACCCAGCTAGTATAATAAGCTAGTATACTCATTTGTATACTTTGTATTTAAATACATTGCTTTTAGCTCATAATGCATTTATTTTGAATGATCCCAGTTCCTTACACCTATCTACACAAACGGCAGGTTTAAATATTACATTAATAATAATTAATATTATTAAGACAAATATTGCATAGGGTTGTTTTTTTGGTTTTGGGTTTTTGGTTTTTTATAACCAAGGTTTTGTAATTGACTTATTGTGGAAAAGAGCCCCGTCGGGGCTGTTAACGCGTTTGCTGCTCATTCCAGCCCCGGTGCCGCTACTCTCCATTATGAGCAAACCTATGGCCTGAGAGCCCGCGACTGACTCGAGCCAGAAGTTATTACGGTCACCTGAGATAACGGCAGGTGGAATTCTTAACTGGCCGGCTGATGGAAAGTCCCACATTTGCACATTATGGGAAGTAATTTTTTGTTTGCTCTTGCGCGCGCTTATTCAGATAAATCCCCAGATCGATTGTTCGAAGGCCGATGCACCCGAGCGGTGTTGCCGGAACCCGAAGTCTCTCGCTTAATAGCCCGCATTAGATTGTTGAATGGCAGTAAATTTATGCCGAAGCCACGGGCTATTATTGATCGGAGATAATAGCGCCGTGTTATTAAAACTGTATGCCGGTGATGTAGCAGGCGATCGCTGCGCCTTGGGCCCCCGCTAAAAAACCCCCATCTCATCCAGAGCAGCTGCAACGCCCATACAGGTGGGGCTTCACTGACTCGGACTGGAGCAAGGACTGAACGCTAAGTGATTTCAGGTGCCTTTTGTTTCGATTAGTTCCAGAAGTAATGGCTTTGTTTTTTTGTGTTGTTGTTTTTTTAATCAGTTTCCAATAGGAGAGATGGAGAACTGCAGGGATATAGCTGTGGATGTTTGGGGGGGGGGGGGTCCAATCTGGTCTCTGGATATTTTTTTTTTTTACAGCTGCAGAAAGGTCAACAGCTGCATTTCGCAAGCAATTAACAGGAGGAAATATCACTTTGAAATGTGGAGCCATAAAATCAATCCATATAATCCATTGAAACAGCAAACATTTGCCTAAGTAATCTCGGAGTGGGACGTGCGCTAATGGTACCTGCATCTGCAGACTCATTATCCCCGCCGTCAGCTTGCGCGCTGTGACCGGAGAGCTATCAATGCAGTTGTCAAGCCAACGTCCTCCCGGGGTGACGTCTCGCCTGCTAACAGATAACAGTGTGGGTGTTCCGTCTTCGCAGGCTAAATAGTGGGGAGTTTAATTATTAAGATACAACCACAGACTTTTAAAGGGAAAAACAGTTGCACGCTACCTCAGATATTGCCCTAATGAAGAACTTTCCAACTTAAGATTCTCCTTTGAATTGATTCTCTTCCCGAACGATACGTCCCTCTTAAGGTCGAGGGTCACCGCAGTCAAAGGAGACGTCCAGTTGGAAAGGGTTGCCACAGCGTTTTTTGAACTTGTGATGTACAACTCAAGCACCTTCTCCTGCATGGTTTGGAGTGTCGGTTCAGCAGCAGACTGAGACCCCGTCATCAATAAACGTCTGCTGTATAAAGGTAGAGTGATGAGCATATTGCAGAGGGCATGAGGCTTCCCGCCTGATGCCTGAAAACCTGCTTTAGGAAAAAGACATAAATCAAAGATGGATTCGAAATTTATACACACCTTTAAGGACCCCAGACGTGCACTTTGTGTCACGTGACCGCAGTCTTATGAAATGCAGTTGCCATGACGGTTGTCTCTCTCGAGTACAGAAGTGCCTCTCTCCTTAAGTGCCTTTCGTTTCGTCAGAACACTTTTTGCGAACCGCACAAAAGGCTGTGTGTTTGTGTCACCAGTACAACATAAACAGTAAACCGTTTGTACTTGGGTTGTCCTTGTTTTTTGTGCGCCTCTCTCTTTGCTCTTTTGTCCACGCGAGACGCGCTCAGTTCTGCTTTCGTGCGGTGTCAGCACCAGCACCAGCGCCGGAGCTGAGACCCGACGCGTATCGACGCATCCAAGGTCAACGAACATCGAGAGTCTTAGCGTATTGACTCCGGTCGACAACACGCCATGTCGATATTGAGGAGTGCTCACAAACACGTCTGGAGAAGAATCTTCGCCAGTATCGCGGTGACAAGCTTGACGGTTCTGTTCTACTAATGGTTACCCATTAGTGATGGTTATGGTTTCTGTTCCATGGAACCACGGTTCTGGTAATAACCCAACGTTTCTGTGGGTCTGAGTGCTACTGAAACATCACTCTACACTACGGGAAAGCAGTGGTCCTTTTTGCGGCGGGCTAACTTCCACTGCGGTTCTTAATGGCTTCATCAAGGCCAGGTCGCAGCTTTTTCTGCCCTGAGTATCCGTTACGCAAACGCTGAGAGTTAGTCCAGGCTTTGATATTATTTTTCCATGCTTGTTTTAAATTGATTACAGCTATGGCAAAGATGGAAATAAGCCCGCCTGTGCTCCTATCGTGTTCCGAAATGAAAAGTAAAGCGCTAGCGTGCATATTTTCTGTTATATCTACGTGATTAACTCTCATTCGCTAATTATGTCGTTTAAAAGTCTGTTACACGAACACTCTACAGTCCCAGAATTCTGAAGACTTGAATCTTGTTAAGACAAATTTATGGGAAAGGATTGTCTTTTTTTTCATTCGATGGCTCGTTGAAAGATGGAGATCTGTAGGCCTAGCCTCCAGCTTTCTCTGATGGAGTGTGAAGGTAAATTTCCTTTATTAGAGTATATGTACCGGGCGGTTCCTATTGTGTCCGAATGACTGTGTGCAACCTGCTAATATCTGGCACTGCGCTGATATGAGTTCTACTCTCTGACATGGGGAAATGAGATTAAGTACAAGCTGGAGATGTGCCGACACTCCGTCTCTTAAACAGACAGGGACACACTCATTTATGCACACTTGTAATTTAATTTCTTCCCTGGAATTTCTATTTACGACTGCGAGCCGCCCCGAAACGGTTCTCCCTCTGTCTGAACCTGGATGCGCCCGTGCGGAAAGGCATGATGACACCTGAGTGCTGATAGGCCGGTACCCAGGCCTCCCAGCACTGAAACGGAACACACTGGCCCGTACACCGCACCTGACCTCGGCCTGTGTGGTGTGCCCTGAAGGAATTCAGCAGCTGACTATTCTCCTGCTATTGACTCGCATCGACCTTAACGACAGCAGCGCATTCGTCCGCCTACCCAAATGTCAACGGCAGATTCATCCTGGGCCATCAATATTCCCTCACTCCTTCCAGCCCGACCCCAATGATTGGGCCAAGAGCGGCCAGGGCTAGCCAGCCAGGGCCTGATTTCTGCGTTGCACTCTAAAGGGCCCCACGGGACTTACCTCTCATTTATCGCGGGTTCCTGACTCAAAGGCCTCGCTGTAGTGGATTTTCAGTAAAAGAGCTGTCCTAACAAATACTCCGGAAGGCCTCAATCTCTCTGGGCAGCCGCGTGGGAACGTATTTATGGTAGCCGATCGGGGCTCCTGTCTATAAATAAAATGTGTATGTTTTGGGCTCTACCACGGCCGATCAATTTTTCCCCCCCATTATTTTCTTTTCCGAGCCAGTAAGCGTGTAAGCTCTTAATAACCTTTTCAAATATTTATTGTGACTTTTTCCCCACCTCTTTTTTTTTTCTTTATCTGCAGCTCTGCTGCATCACGTGAGGAACAGAGCCTAGCCTTGAGTGTGCGTGCGAGAGTAGGGCCGGGCGGCGTACGGATTGTTTAGCGTCCGGCTACACTGTGAACGTGAGCGCTGTGGAAAGAGAGAGCGCGGCAGCGGCAGCGCCAGCAGCAGCAGCCAGCCCGGAGTCACCGGGAGTACTAATTGGTGTTTAATGGTAATACGCCTGACCCTTTAGTACTGGTGAGGGAACGGTCCTCCTCCCGGGTTACGGAGGGTTGTAGTACTCCCTGCCTCTCAGCTTAATCACCCAATGTAAGTCATTATTTGCATGAGGAGCCTAATGGCCCGTTTCGTTCTCTGCTCGCTCGACATCAGCCACGTCTGGAAAGATACCTGCCGATGATTTCAGGAGCCTGCCTGTGGAGGGCTGTGTCCTCTGATCTCTGCATAGCAGGACACTAGACACGGATCGGAAAAATCTGCTGAGCCGGTTTAGTCGTGTGTTACCCGTTAGCACGACAAAATGTGAAAAGATGTGAATAAAACCCGGTGTTCATTCGCCAGCATAATCGTAAACCTCTCATGGTTACTCTTTGTGACGTAAAACATTTGGCCTTCTAACATAATTGTAAAGATCGAATGAACAGTTTTTCGCAAAATATACATTCTGTTGAAACAAAATCAATAAACAGATAATTGGATTTTAAATCGACCTATTTAGTGTTTTTGAAAAACTTTGATCTACTTTTGATCTCCAAAACCTACCAAGTCAGGAACTCGAACGTGACTACGGTGTGCGAGGTCAATAACAGTGCGTGGATGTTGCATCATCAATGGGGGGCAGAACACCAGGTCAAACTGCTGAAGGTTAGGTGGTGTCGCCATGCCACCATCCTTCCTATTCCTTTTCTCTAACAGTGGTGCACAAGGCTGAAAAACCCAAAGCGTGATCAGTCTTTGGATAGCTACCTTGTTAACATCCTAAATGTGACATTTATTCTTGGCAATGTTAAAATGCATTTTAACCCCCCCCCACCAATGGAATGAGTGGCAGGTAGCTGAGAGACTTTTAAACGCACATAAAGAAGTATGACTGCTCATGTGTGCCGAACATTTTTCTCCTCCATTTGTTCGAAGGGTCGGAGCTGTGCGTTTCTCGACTAGTGAAGCAGCAGCAAGCGGAAGTGTGATTTGTGTGAATCACAAGTGTGCAGAGATCACACAGAAATCACATGGAAGTGTGCAGAGACTTGCTAAAGTCAAACAGTAGCAGCGATACCAGGGAAGAACTTAATCGTTGGAAACGTGCAGGACAATATTATTATTATTCTGCCCAAATCTACCCACCTTTTTCTCCCTTTTGATCCTCTTTATAGCAGTCATAAAAGTCACCCCTTTTTCGGAGAGAAACTTTTCTGTCTAATGCATAGAGACACTCTGATATGCATTGGGAATCCTTCTACGGCGATATTCTTAATAATTCAATACTTCTTATGAAACCAGCAAAATCATTTTCTCAGTTTAACACCAGAGACCACAGGTATTCCAGGAAACCAGCTGACTTGATGTGCCAGTAACAAACACCGTCGGTTCTTGAACACCCGCTGCATCATTTCCTCTTTCTGCTCCACCCTCAGTCTCGTCTTCTGCGCCGTCGCTCTCATGCAGCTGTTTAATAAACCCTTCACAGAGGGAGACCTTTGGGTTAATTTTGGGCTGGTATATGTATTTAAGGCCTCATTTTGTTTTAGAGACAGTAGTTTACTCGTCAGTAATAGTTTGGCAGTCGTTGGAATTAGCACATTTTTTCACGTGGAACCTGGATGTGTGGCCAATTAGCTAGCATTGTCTCTTGTGTATAAAGGCTCACCTTTTTTTTTTTTTTTTTAAGAGTGTTTCTGTGAAAGCTTCTTTCTTCTCCAGTCATTGTGAGGTCTTGTTAAACCTGGCAGGGCACTTGATCACAGTTGCTGTCACCAAGTCGTGATTAATTAATATAAACCACATTTAATAAGTTCAAAAGAAGACAGTCAAAGGGATTATCCCCTAAAGAGGAGTACCTTGGACCCTGTTTCCTGGCAACAGCTGCAGAACATTTGTATAAAGTGCCACACCAATTATTTTAGTGCACCAGGAAAAGGAAGGAAAAATTAGAAAGATTTTCATATACATACCATAAACACATATAGAATTATTGATAGATTTTATAATATTTCCTTTTCTAATAAGAACAGCCATAGCTTTTTAGCAAAATTAGGTTTTTGGTCGAGCTATGTTTTCTCAGGGTTCACGTAAGTTTGCGTCGTGTTCATGAAGTCTTCCGCTTTTGTGACGTGGAAAGATGCGTCATTATTTTCCTCTCCCTTACCCCTTCCGTTACCGCAGTTCAGCTGTGGCTAACAGCTCTGGTTCTGGCTGGACGATATTAATAATGATGCTTTGCAGTGATGAAAGCTGGCCTGGGACACAAACAAACGCCTGGTTCATTTAAATAATTCAAGGCCTTCGCTTATCCTACTATTTTATAGATTTTCTATTTTTCATTACTTCTTTTCGATAACCAGACGCTGTGAATTTCCTCGCGTTTCATCTGAAACTTGGGGCTGAACACAGTTTAGAAAGCCGGCGTGTCTCCAGTTATAATTAGACAATAAGGGAGTCACTGGATTAGGTGCTAAAGAGAGCTGCTCTGAGACAGAACAGTGTGGCGGGAGCACTCCAAGTAATGCAAATTGATTTCCCAGCTCTCTCTTCTCCGCCTTGGTGGAGACGACGCGCTTTGCTTTGATCACACGAAAATTGGCCCGCTTGTTTCGCACGGAACCGCCGACGACTTCTCGAGCCGCCGGGCGTCGTCTACTTCCTGTTGCACCGTCATTAGCCGCGGTTGCCGTGGACGGCATGTCGCTCGAGTGACGCTGCTATGGTCGTGACGACCGCACCTTATTATTCCCTGCATGAAAGCTACAGGACCACAGTTACAGGGCCGAGGAGTGTCTCCTGGCTGTGACAATACCATATCATGCTTACATAACCAAAAGAATACTGTTCTCAGATCAGTGCAGTGGGTTAGGTTGATAGATCCAAGGTTACACTTTTTCACCATGCATGTCTAAACGATATGTGCTGCCCACGGGTATGCCTGCCAGGTCCGTAAATGTGGTGCGACGAACGACAAGGGCTGCTTTGCTGGAGTAATCCAGCATTCGTTTGTCATTTTACCTGAACAGTGTCCTTCGGCAACGAAAGGAGCTGAGCGGAGATCTTTAGCTCTTTTAGGGTCGTCTGACGGCGCTTTGGGACTGAGGGAGCATCTGGTGGGACATCCTCCCTCTGAGCTGGGACTCAGGCACTGTCACCGCCTGCGAGTCCCAACCGAGCAGGACGCCGTAAACGCGGCAGTGAACGGTACAGGCGGCGTGGCGCGGCGCGCGAAACCCGGGCAGCCCATATGCCATACGCGTCTAGAGAAACAAACAGCATATCACTTTATGTTTGTACGCTCTCCGTTACCGGGAGCCCTGCTTGATAATTCCGTTGACTGGAGTGGATTTCCTGTCTGCTGCGTTTGGCTCTGCTCTGATCTGGTGCTGCCTTCCTCTTCATCTCTTTTTAAAATCTGGGCCTCTGGGCTGCGCAAGGCCAGCGAGGCCTTACCTTGAATGAGACAAACTAGCCTTGAGTTACATGTGGTGGGATTGTGCTGATATCTGTTGAGTTTGAATGCTGAGAAGTGTCGAAGGGAAAGGGGAAAATCGAAACTGAATATATTCGTTGGATCAAATCATTAGGCTTGTTTGGTTTTTTTCTCTCCAGAATCTGCTGTTTGATTTAATTGAATCCCATTATTAATTCAAAGAACTAAATCTTCCTTCCTAAATAGTAAAAGAAAATGCGGTATAGCATAGGTATTCAAAACTCTCACGAAGCCACCTTGTTGAATCTTTGAAAACTTTCGCTTGTTCTTGTGAATACCGATTTAGCTTTATCCTGAGAAATCAGTAATTCTGCATTCCTGAGTGAATTCCGCGAGATTGCGTTTTTTTACGGGGTACTAACCCAGGTATATTGCTTAGCGAATTTCTAGATTCATACAATGATAGAGCATCATATGAAAAACCGAATAGAAACCGAAATTTATGCCAAGAACAAACAACCCCATTTAAATAGGTAAAGCGGTCCGCTAACTTCTATATCTACATTACTGACCCCCCAATATATTATTCAAAGTAAAACAAACACAGTCTTGCAGAAGTAAGAATAAAGTCCCTCAATGGCCTAAGCGTCCCCTGGGATTTTCTTTGAGAATAAATATTTAAACCGCCTCATCTCGCCGTGAAAACGGAACCGGTGCACGAGGAGGACGATACTCTCGGGTCTGACCCTTAATTGACAGGCGGCTCGAGGAGGAGAAGGAAGGAACGGCGAGCCATTCGGTCTAATGGGAGTACAAGGTCACTTCAACATTGGCCAACATCTTCAAGCATCTCACTGGGGCCCCTTTCAAGGTAAAATGAAAAGACTGCTTTTGGCGTTGCTCGGCGCCCATCTGGTTCTGAAGGTCGTCTGAGTTCAGGGCGGCTTTTTTCTCTCCTTTCTTTTTGTTAACCCCTCCCGTTCTCTGGCTGCGGAAGGCGTGGCCGAGAGGGGGCACCTGTGGCTGTGGCACCTGCACTGTTCCATGGACGCGGCCCAGCGTGGGACGCTTTTTGTATCATTAAGGAAGCTATGGGGGGAAGGCAAAGATTCGGATTGGGGAAGTGGACTCCAACTGACTGAAGCCAATTAGTGCCTGTTCCATTATGAGCCCGGCCAGGGGAGACATTGACACGCCACGGGTCTGCCCTGTGATTGGCCCTCTGGGAGAGAGTGCTACCTACCTTTAGAGTGCTTTCCCTTACGACACTCACGGACATGCGAGACAATCACTCGCGCTGAAACTGAACCCGAGCATCTGTTTTTCTGTGGTTATCCTTTTACGTTTTGCCCCTTAATTTCGTCCGTCTGTTTCACTTACCACGTACCAACCATCTGACAGAAATCCCTCTAAAGTGCTGGCTTCGGGGGCCCCTCCCACTCGCCACGTCTGGCCCCCATTCCAGGGCTCCGGCAGTCTCTCTGGTTCCACACCCCAGCCACAACACAACACAACACAGTTAGCGGGAGGGGGGTTAGCGAGGCCAGGAAGGGGAAAGAAAGCGGCCCGTAATGGATGGTGGAGGGTTACTCGGTGCACTTACCCCAGTGCTGCGTTTTTGTCCTTTTGCTCTTAGCGTTGCCGGGCGAGCGCCGGGCCATTTCAGCACAAGTGCAGGGACAAAAGTGGCTACAAATTGAAGGGCCGACCTCAGTGAGTACAGACTCCTGTACCAGGGAGAGACGGCGCGGAAGCGTGAAAGGAGGTAGCCAAAGTGCCGGAGACGGCCTTCCGAATCGCACCCTTTCCGTCACCCCCCCGGGGGTGTCTACACAATGCAGGCATCGAAACATCTGGCCTCCTCGCGGTTTTCTCCTCCTGCCCCAGGGTTGTCTTGACCTGTAAATTTGCGCACAGAAACTGATAGCTTTGCCTGACGACGTAACAAGAATCGGAGGTGTCAGCCAGGTAGGTTCTTTTTACCCAGATGTCCTGCAGTTCAACCATCTGGTTGCAGCTGGCTTGAGTTCAGAGCTAACCCGGTCCGCTGGCAGAAAACCCAAAACCTCGACCAAAACGTTTGCCAAGACACTAAGACCAACTATATTTGTATTGTGTGTGTGTGTGTGTGTGTGTGTGTGTGTGTGTGTGTGTGTGTGTGTGTGTGTGTGTGTGTGTGTGTGTG
>JAOYSI010055475.1:0-24864 GCA_025775065.1 Hiodon alosoides
ACCCCCCCCCCCACCAACCCCCCCCCCCCCCCCCCCACAACCTCGTCCTATCCCCTCCCCATACAAAAAATGCTAATTAAACACCGAAACAATGAGAGATCAAACAAACAGTAACACAACCTTTTTTTTAAAAGGATGATTTAACATTTCTTGTTGGTGGTACCATGTTGTTCTGCAATCCAAAGTGTGCCTTCTATAACAGTAACAATAACATATAAAAGGTCAGCTGGCCCATTCGTGCTTCCAAACAACCATTGACCCCCCTGCCCCCCTCCTTTCATTATTTTGGCAAGAAACATGACTGGAGGACACACTTTGAGCACAACGACCCAGGGCAGGTCCTTCCGTTACTTCCACCCTGGACCCCCAGTGCCCATGGACCAGCCCAGCGTGAAGGTTCGGTCTGGTTCGGACATTCCTTCATTTGATGGAGTCAGTGCATATTAGAGTAACAGCCTCACCAGGAAAGAGGGCGGGGATAGCATTAGGGAACCAATCACTTCATACATGCAACAGGCTCTGTATTCTAAACGCAGTAAAACAGTATAAAACAGGTGCAACACATCCTGAATGAAAAGTACTGACGTTCAGATTATAATCTCTCCAGACAAACCCAACAGAATTAACAAGGTACGCCTCTGCAGCACTGATCTACCATCAGGTAGAAACAGCACACGGGCAGTCACTGCGATGACTAGATCTGATCTCAGATCTGTAGCAGACAAGCCCAGGGTTATGCCAGAGAACAGCAGAGCTGTGGGCCAGCTCAAATCCACACAAGGGCATTCACTTCCCCAGTAATCTTTTCCAATTCTATAAATATTTATATATTAAAAGTGCAAAAAAAGTACTGCTGTAGCATTTCCTGTAGTGTAGTTTCACTCCCAATACAGAAATGGCATCAGACAGTTCAGTATTACTTTTACTGCAGTAGTTTCAGCTTAACAGACCTTTACCCCCACAGCCTGGCCCGGCCCGGCCCATTCATCCTCAACCATCAACAATATGTTGTGAAAAACAAAGACTGGAAAATGAGAAAGGTGGTCTGTGACCTTTCCCCTCCCAGGGACGAGAACAATAACAATAACAACAACAACAACAGTTATAATAATTGCACATTAGTCTTCAACAGCAGAGATGGCTGTGAACAGGGAAAATATAAAAGAAAGTGACACTGTGTCAGGAAGGGAGAGACTGGGGGGGGGTAGCGAAAGAGAAGGGGGGGGGAACAGACAGACAGCAAGAAAGAGAGGGGAGGGCAGACAGAGAGGGAGAGAGAGAGAGAGAGTTTTGACTAAGAGCATACTTGCCAGGCAAATGGAGCTTGAGTTGAAGTTTGAGAGGGCAAACGAGAGAGACCGTCATGGGTGTATATCGCTTATACTTCTTCCACATTCCCCCCTTTTCATAGAATTTCTATTTTGTCCTCACCCCATTTGTGCTTGTTTGTACCACTGGCTTGCCCCCACCCCCCCTAGGCGATCATGTGCTGGGTGATGGCCCTCAGTGCGTACAGCAGTTCAGCCTGTAGTCGCGCCTCCATGATCAGCAGGTCTATGTGGATCTAAAGCAGGGGAAAGAGAGAAGGGGAGGGATGGGGAATTAAGCCTTTCTGCCTCAGCATTCCCAGGCTGTCAGGGCACGACTCTCCTCACCTTGTCTGCTGGTTTCAGTGCAGCCCAGGGCAGGGGGCACACCGGGGTCTTGGCAGAGTCAGGGAAGCAGGCTACAGTCTTGATGTAGAGTTTGAGTCCCCGCTCCAGGAGCTGGTTCACTTCCCCATAGTCGTAGTCATCGTACCTGTGGGCCAGCGAGCATCTCAGTCAATGGGGACAGGCTGTAGATGCTGTGTAGTGGTGGGGGTAGTGTAGGTTCGGAGTAGTGGCAGTCTAGGTACTGTGTAGTGGTGGGGTAGTGTAGGTGCTGTGTAGTGGTAGAGGTAGCGTAGCTGCTGTGTAGTGGTAGTGTAGGCGCTGAGTAATGGCGGGAGTAGTGTAGGTGCTGTGTAGTGGCGGGAGTAGTGTATGTGCTGTGTAGTGGCAGTGTAGGTACCGTGTAGTGGTAATGGTAGTGTAGGTACTGTGTAGTGGCCGTGGTAGTGTAGCTGCTGTGTAGTGGTAGAGGTAGTGTAGCTGCTGTGTATTGGTATTGTAGGCGCTGTGTAATGGCGGGAGTAGTGTAGGTGTGTTGTAGTGGCAGTGTAGGCGCTGTGTAGTGGCAGTGTATGTGCTGTGTAGTGGCAGTGTATGTGCCGTGTAGTGGCCGTGGTAGTGTAGGTACTGTGTAGTGGCCGTGGTAGTGTAGGTACTGTGTAGTGGCCGTGTATGTGCTGTGCAGTGGTAGTGCAGGCAGGATGAACTACTCACCGTATTCCAAACATATGGTGAATGTAGTTCCAGATCGCCCTCTTGAGGTCGGGTCCTCTGGGGGAGGGGAGAGAAGCGACAGTGCGGAAGCGGTCGTCCAGCAGATGCCCGATGTCAGAGTACAGCCGGTTGGCCAGCGAGAAGCCGTGGTCCTCCCAAGAGTAATCCTGTTATAATGCAGGCAACACTGTCAGAATTACCACTGAGGTGCAACGCCTCCAACTGGCCACCTGAGGGAGCAACAGCCAGGTCTCACCTGAACCCTGAACACCTGGAAGTGGTCCTCCTCCCGGCGAGCAAACTCCTGGTACCCAAACTCAGGGTCAGTGACGAAGCGCGACGGGTCCGCAGCCCAAGCCGACAGCTCTTCCTCTTCCTCGTCTGCAGAAGAAACACGGGGTTATTTAGGCCCAACATGGGGAGCGCAGAGGCCATTGCAGCGGGTGAGGACGGGTACCTGATTGTGACAGCGGATGGGAGTCCTGAGCTTTCTGTGCTATGTCTCGCAGACAGGGCCCCTCACAGCTGGAGTCCCGGGCCCACAGAGGCCGTGGCTCACGCTCGTCATCCACAGGCGAGCACTTCCACCCCGCATCACACACCCTGCGGCGCGGCGTCCGGTCTGAGAGGACGGTGGGAGCCGTGTTGCCGTTGGCTGCGTCGCAGAGACAGTACCCAGGGGGAGTTCCAAGGGTCACACAGGGGGATGGCTGGGGAGCAGGGTGCACGGCTGAACCAAACACAAAACTGCAGAGGGCGTGACAGTGAGCCAGCAGAACGACGGCCTGGACCAGTTCGGCCAGTGACCAGCACTGATCCCCAGTCTTCAGCAGGGCCTGAGGGAAAAGACGCACAGATTTTATACTTCAGCTATGAACACCACACTAACTACATTATAACAGCTGGAAAAATGTGTCCGTTCTGATGCCCGAGGGGGCACCAAGCTCCACTCCCAGCGACGGTACCTGGATGTGGGTTCGGGAGCTGACCCAGGGCCTGTGAGCCAGAACCTTGTTGATGTGGTCGAGGTGACGCAGCCGTGGGGGGGCCGACTCCAGGCCCTGCAGCCACAGCGGGTCTCCACCCACACGCAGGAAGTGGGCCGAGTGCAGAGAGACCAGGTAGCTACAGTGGTACCGCGCAGCTGCCTAGGGGGAGAAGTCAGGGGTCAGGTATGTGTCTGTATGTGCCCTCACCATGAAGGCGGTACTTTGGGATCAAGTGTGTGTCTGTATGTGCCCTCACCATGATGGCAGTACAGTGGGGTCAGTGTGTGCACGCGCGAGTCCTCACAATGATGGCGGTACAGTGGGTTCAGTGTGTGCGTGTGAGTCCTCACCATGATGGCGGTACAGTGGGGTCAGTGTGAGCGTGTCAGTCCTCACCATGATGGCGGTACAGTGGGGCCAGTGTGTGCGTGAGAGTCCTCACCATGATGGCGGTACAGTGGGGTCAGTGTGTGCGTGTCAGTCCTCACCATGATGGCGGTACAGTGGGGTCAGTGTGAGCGTGTCAGTCCTCACCATGATGGCGGTACAGTGGGGTCAGTGTGTGCGTGAGAGTCCTCACCATGATGGCGGTACAGTGGGGTCAGTGTGTGCGTGTCAGTCCTCACCGTGATGGCGGTACAGTGGGGTCAGTGTGTGCGTGTCAGTCCTCACCATGATGGCAATGTAGTGGCGGTACTGTAGGGGCAGAGGTCCATCCATGTGCAGAATGTAGTGCTGACTGCGTAGGAAACTCTCCAGGTACTGGGGGTGAGAGGCCATCTGCTCCGACACCACATCCAGACAACCCCTGCTGGCCAGAGCCTTCACACAGAGCAGCGATGCACGCTCCTTCTCCGAGTTCACCTTCATCACCTGCGAGACGAAAGCAAAGAAGATCACAATGTCAGAAATCATCTGTATAGGTTGGATCTCCCCGTCTACCCCAGACAGAAGCAATCCATCCCTGCTGGGATTTTAACTAAAGTCTGACTGACTGGATGGCAGCCTCTGTTAGCCGTTAACTTAGCAAATACTCCCCCCCTTCCTTAACTCAGTCTTACTTTACTTTTCTTTTGTCGCCAGTTCAAGTTCGACCTCCCATTTGTGACTCTAAGGGAGTCTGCTTAAAAATCGCAGCAGGACCTAAAATAAACGAATCGGGAAAACTAAAAACAGGCCTGAAGTAAATCCTGGGGGCACCGACAGATCAGGTCGAGGTCTCACCAGCGCCTCCAAAACCCAAGCTTGCGTTACAGTGGCGCTCCAAACGCATCCGACGCTCGCGCTCCAGTGGCGCTCCAAACGCATCCGACGCTCGCGCTCCAGTGGGGCTCCAATCGCATCCGACGCAGGCGCTGCAAAAGCATCCGACGCTCGCGTTCCAGTGACGCTCCAAACGCATCTGACGCTGGCGCTCCAAACGCATCCGACGCTCGCGCTCCAGTGGCGCACCAAACGCATCCGACGCTCGCGCTCCAGTGGAGCTCCAAACGCATCCGACGCTCGCGCTCAAGTGGCGCGCCGAACCCCGCGTTGCGGGGGCACTCCGTTTGACGCAATGGTATGCACTGCACCAAAGTTGGGTGAGAGAGAGACAGAGCTATCCAAGACACACAATCAACAGTAATGCACACACAAACTGACAATTCAGATTCAGCCCGAACCCCAGATAGCTCCACAGCTAGGTACTTCTGCTAGTGTGTGTGTCCGTTTCTCTCTCCCTCCCTCCCTCCCTCTTGTCTCAGTAATCCAGAGAGAGAGAGAAAGGTGGTGGTAAAACAAGGCCAAAGATTATGGAGTAAGAGCTGATGGGGGTCACGACAGAGTGACACCACCCCAATCCACCAGCAAAGTGAGGAGAGTTTTAATATGAAATTGGAGATTTTGATTGTGTTGGGCCAGGGAGGGGAATATTTCCTGAAGATTTAGTCACATGTTGCCCCCCCCGCCCCAGGTAAAACCAGGGGACAACAATGACGCACAAACCCTCCACCACACATTAGCATGCCTCTTTCTACATTTCTGCAGAACGCAATTTAATACCAGCGCACATGTTGCCCTCCTTGGTCAGCTGGGGTCTCAGACCCACCCAGTTATTAATAGCTGCCTCAGGGATGCAGATAAGGAGGAGATAAACCCAGTGGAAGAGAAACAGGCTGGGAAATGCAAATCCCGGCAGGGCACTCGCTGGTCACACTCTCACATTGACCCCCAGTTCCCATTCTTTACATTAATGATGAATCCTCATGCTGTTTGCAGAGAAATGTTGTGTACACAGGTGTGTACTGTAAACTCAGAACAAGACGCCACTTCCACCTTCACAGGAGTGGACTGTAAACTCACAAACACACAGAGAAACTCAGCTATCTATAACTAGTTTTCTTGCTAGAACGGAACGTTTTAAGATATAAATATTTAGACACAACTGCCAATACCATCAGACTAGGTCAGGCAGATTCAAATTTCCTGTTTCTGGGTAAGAAGTTTGGCATTCGGCTAGAAGCCAAAGTTCCATTTATTTGAAGCCTACCAATCAACACAACAATCATTGCTAGCTAACACACAGACCACCACTAGGCAACACGACACACCGCACCTACACAAAGACCACCGCTAGGCAACACGTCACACAGCGCCTACACACAGACCACCGCTAGGCAACACGTCACACAGCGCCTACACACAGACCACCGCTAGGCTACACGTCACACAGCGCCTACACACAGACCACCGCTAGGCAACACGTCACACAGCGCCTACACACAGACCACCGCTAGGCAACGCGTCACACAGCACCTACACACAGACCACCAATAGGCAACACGACACACAGCGCCTACACACAGACCACCACTAGGCAACACGACACACAGCACCTACACACAGACTACCACTAGGCAACACGACACACCGCACCTACACACAGACCACCGCTAGTTAACACGTCACACAGCTCCTACACACAGACCACCACTAAGAAACACGTCACACAGCACCTACACACAGACCACCACTAGGCAACACGACACACAGCGCCTACACACAGACCACCGCTAGCTAACACGTCACACAGCTCCTACACACAGACCACCACTAGGCAACACATCACACAGCTCCTACACAAAAAACAAAAAAATCAATTCATGAATTTAATTCTTAAGAATAAAATCTGACCTTGTCTTTTTATGCAATGGTACAACCTTAAAAACAGAGACACTGTTCACCAGTGAGAAATACATTTCCCCTAATTCATCTTTAAAAATTTTACTCTGATAAAGAAAAGCATGTGAGTGATAGCAGAGGGCCATGGCTAAAAGGGGAGAGAGGGGCATTGAGATGAGAAAGAAAAAATGGAAAGAAATAAGCCAATCATATGAAGACGGGCCTGGGGGTGGGGTGCAGAGAGAGAGTGAAAGACAGTGATTGATGGGTGGGACGGTGGGGATATTTAATCTGCAATCCAAAAGATCCTCAGAGGTGTGTGAGTGTTGGGGGCTCTGCTGGAGTAACATTGTCTGTTACATTGCCGTCCTTCAACACCAGAAACCCAAGCTGTTTAGGGCATGGAGGCCTTAACCTAAAACCCAGTCCCTTAAATGACTAAATAACCTTGGTCAAATGCACACCAACCCCTTCCTTACATTTTGATTACAGAAGACCACACTGGATGTCTCCTAGGCAAATGGAGAGATTTAAAGAAAAGTTAAATCAGAATAGTAAACGATTCATTGGTAACCTGAATCTGACTCTCCGCCAACAGAGAGCTGCAACGTTTCTGCCCGGCTTCAGCCTTTACAAAGAGCTGCAATGTTTCTGCCCGGCTTCAGCCTTTACAAAGAGCTGCAACGTTTCTGCCCGGCTTCAGCCTTTACAAAGAGCTGCAACGTTTCTGCCCGGCTTCAGCCTTTACAAAGAGCTGCATCGTTTCTGCCCGGCTTCAGCCTTTACAAAGAGCTGCATCGTTTCTGCCCGGCTTCAGCCTTTACAAAGAGCTGCAACGTGTCTGCCCGGCTTCAGCCTTTACAAAGAGCTGCATCGTTTCTGCACGGCTTCAGCCTTTACAAAGAGCTGCATCGTTTCTGCACGGCTTCAGCCTTTACAAAGAGCTGCATCGTTTCTGCCCGGCTTCAGATAGCGTTGTTCTCCATCTGCAGATTTCATAAAGCAGCAGCCAGTTTGGGCACTGTAAAGACCTTGCTAGAAGCACACACAGAAAGACATGGGACCAGCAGAATCCTCATTATTGGGGGCATCAGGAAATTTCAGTTTAAATCAGACCTGGCTCAACCTGCTCTCTACTCCAGGTCTGTTAGTCTTTTCAAATGCAGTAAGGACGTGCCTCCGCTCTTGGTACACAATGGTTGTCCAGGATAGCCGATAACCTTATTCCTGGGGGGGGGGGGGGGGCTGTTTTTTTTTGCTGCACCATTTGTCAGAGAAAATGCCAGTGCACTCCCACTATTGTTAACATGTATGCACACAGACAAACACTTTTAAGGAAGGCTTTCCCCATTGTAACAATACTTAATCCCCCTTTTCCAGAGGTCCACCTTACGGTTGCAACTTCTTCTTAAATATAAAAACACACTTCTGTTTGTGTACTCAATTCTGACGCCCACTGTGTTGGGACACCTAGCAAGATCATTCCACTGACCAGAGTCCACGAGGTAGCACACACCGACATAATTCATGAAAAAGACAGTCTAAACTATTTCACCCCAACATTCTTCTGTTTTTCTTTCTTTCTGCAGGATAAGGATGTCATCCATCGGAATGAATGAACAAATTAAGGGGGAAAACAGTGAAGGATAAAAAAAAGAAGGAAAAGGGTAATATATTCACACACACACACACACATACAGACATATATATATATATATATAATGTGTGTGTGTGTGTGTGTTTGGATATATTACCCTTTTCATATTTTTGTATACTTATATATATATATATATATATATATATATATATATATATACACACACACACACACACAAACAAACAAAAAAAAAAAGAGTCAGAAATTAAAACATTTAAAATATATTTCTCTCACTGACGGAATTCCTCTATTGTTCTTCAGAATGATAAAAAATTGCAGTAAACATGTTTTCCTGACCGCAGCGGCCCCTGTCGTCTGGCTGTGAAACAACAGCCCGGAAAGGAGAAAAACAACTTTGATTGGCAGTATATCCAGCATCACAACACAAAGACTTAAGCGAATCTTTACCGGAAAAAGGGGACAAACACTAAAATATCAAACATCCGCAACATAATGCGCAAAACCAAACCATATTGACGTGAATGGGAACATGATGATTTTGTGAGTAAATGTCAATTGCACGAGTCGTCTTTGACAACGACCTATTTGTTCTCTTATCTTCCTTCTCAAATTCCAACACAAAAAAATTGAGGGAAAACAACCCCGATATTATATCCATGATTGACTGACAACGTCAGGGTCGCTACATGCAACTTTTCACTGCACGTGCAGATCAATGGAGGTGATGTCATCTTCGCAATTCCACACAAAAAGCGTAACAATGAAAAAAGGTAAGTAGAGGAATTTAAGCCTTCCGTTGATCAAAAATCTCTGCGAATGTAACTGGAATTTAAACATCGAATAACGACCAGTGAATACCTGTGATGGAATGTAAAATTATAACCATGAAAACCATTAATATATTTGTCAAGCTCTTCAATTAGTCACATTGTATACAGTTACCTTCACATTTATCTTCTCGCACGCAGAAAAATGTATTTACATACAGTGAAACAAAATCTAGACATGAGCAATAATACATTCATTTATTCAAATTTTATTTTTACGTATTGCGAGAAGTCTAGCACCAGTTATTGTTCAAATCTAGCGATAAATACTTGACGTTTTACTTTCTTCCTTTGCAGCGGACTCGCTAATGTAACAGTTTAATGACATTCAGCAAGACCTGCGACTGATTGAATGTAGAAGGAGAATGAGAATATTAAACACGGATTATGCAAACATTTCTAAATATCTACATTAATATCTTATCAACGTGTATTTTGGAATACATAATATTATTCTCGAAGCTTCTCGTCTGGACCTCTGCGCTTTTTGTTGTATAAACTTTTTCCACACAGAGTAGCGAATGCGCAAACAGTTTGATGCTGCTGTAAAATTATTTGGGGCATACTAAAATGCTGGAAATTTCCACACAATACAATTTCTTGACGTAGATACAGCTGGTTAATTAACTTTTGTGCCTACTGTGCAGCGGGAAGTTCTTGTCGATTGTGGCAACCGACAATACAAATTAAATCGAACCTACTTGTTCTTAACTTGCTGTTTATTCGTGTTGGTATTTCGGGATTTAGACGTAATCAAATAAGAATAACTAACTCCCCCTTAGTATCCAGTCAAATATATGAGCGTTAGCTAGCTGGCTAAACCCCCTCCCCCTCAAACAGAGAGTACAGTCAGGCTTGCTTGCCAAATATTATGTTTATTATTTATTATTTATTTAGGTAGTTATTAAAATTATCTAACATTGTCAGTAAATTAATGAACTGGTTCCAGGGAAATATTTAAACTTACTAAGCTATTAAAGAAAAATTAATAGTTCACCGATAAAACTCCGATACATGACCTGACATTGTAGTAGCTAATCACTGAAGTGCCAAAGATCTGTCTAGCTTATTGACTGACATGATCCGAAAAAAATAACTAAATAGAACGGTTAGCTAGCTAACGACCACCAAGTTATTATCGCATAGGTATTGTTATGCAGCGAACATAGTTTTGCTACAGTCGCTGCTGGTTAGTTCCTCGCTTTATACTAGTTAGCACACGCAACAACGCATATAATTAAGAAAAAACACATTCTGTGTTGGAATGAACACAGCGAATGAATGAACTACAGACAGAGCAGGTGCCATTTAGAAGTAACGTCAGTTAGGCTAAAAATATAACAGGTCATTTATGGGACTTCAAGCAATCTAGATTCGAATTTTCCTAAAAACGGTGCTCTTTAGGAAGCTCTGCAGCTACCTGGCTCTGGACGCGCTGACACTGGGTTCCAAGGGGGTAGTCCATCTTTTTCGTGCAGATGATCATTTTCCTCCGGGTTAGAGCATGGATACGACTCCTCTGCCTAGGATTTCAACTAACAAAGCAGCGCTGCTGCGCAATGTACCAATCTAAGCATTAGAGGGGAAAATATTTAATAGAAAACTGACTGACAGCTCAAGTTACATGGCATCCAATAACAGCACCGAAGAGGCGGGGCTCTTTTCGGGTCTGGACCAATCATGTCACGGAAGTGGAATTTGTTCCTAAATCTGTGGTTCTAACGTCTAAGCCAATCGCTAGTGTGATCATGTAGAAAAATACCTGTCAACTAGGCAGGTTGACTCCGCCTCCAGACTGCAGTCGCTTTTTGTTTTCTCTTGTTCTATCTTAAAACCATTCTAACGGCTGGATTTGCGGGGGACGGGACGTTTTGTTTAACAATATTGTACTGGGAAAATAATTTTAATAGATATGCTACTTTAACGTGACTTTTTTGACATTTTATTAGCAGACGGTAAACTAACCTAGTTGGATTGAGCACAACAATAAATCTCTAAAAAATGCAACCTGTGTTGGTGTGTTGGACCCCCCCCCCCCCCAATAAACTACAGAGAGAAACAGTTTCTTAACTTTTCTTACAATACGTCAAGTTGTGACCCCAGATACAGGGTATTTGAGTCCAAGGCATTTACATAAAATACAAATACATTGTGCACATTTTTTCACAACAGAAAAACAGACGACATGGCCTCAGCCAGAGATAAGCTGAATGAATCAACAACCCCCGCGGTGCAACTGCCTGACTCTGTCGGGGTGCACGGAAGTGACGGGACGTTACTTATTTTAATGCACTCTCAGTTTGACACACTTTCTCACAACACTTATTTTAAAACTCTCTCAAAACCCGTATTTTGACGCACTCTCTCACAAAACTCAGTTTGACACACTCTCTCAAAATACATATTTTGACGCATTCTACCACATCACTCAGTTTGACGCACTCTCCCACAACACTCATTTCCTTCCCAGTCACCAGCTCAATAAAGTTAAAAAAGACATACAAAAAGCTCACTTGCTTGTCTCCTTTATTCTGGATCTTCTGCACCAAGAACTACTCTACTGCCACTCCAAATTTCTGGGTGCAACCAGGTCTGTTTGCCCTCCATAGGTCAAGCAGTCCTCCAGAAAACGCTCAACATCCTGATTTCCAGAATGCCTGCATAGCGCACGCAAGGATGCACGACTGAATGGACGCGACTGGGCAAACACGGGCTAAACATTTCTAAAAACAAATATAAATGGTTTAACAGACAGACATCTATGCATATGCACAGACAGGTCATACATACATGAACATACATGAACAGACATGTTGACAGGTGGGGGGGGTTGATTGACAGGCTGCAGCTTGTGCCCTCAGTGCGACAGGGACCTGATTTTTTCCCTTGCAAAGCAGTGGTTTGCTGTGTTGCATTTGCATGGCTTTCCCTGGTCTCCATGGCTGCCTGAACCACGACCACCGCTGCCTCGGGTCGGCCCTGATTCTCTGTCACATGTCATTCTGTCACGTCCATAATCTGTCCATAACTGGCCATGAGGTAGAGGAGATTAGTTAATTAAAAAGTGTGGGGAGGGACTCATCATGGGACACCAAGTCAAGTGACTGGAGCAGAGGGAGTATCAGAATAGGCAGAATGAGCACTTCACACTTTAAACGCAGTGATAGGAGATATTGCGGTGCAACGATTCAGTTTAAAACCAAGTACCTTGGGTTGTGGTGCTTTGGTAGAGTGCATCCTTACCACCAACCCCAGCTTGGCCAGGACAACATCAGATTGGTCACAAATGGCCAAAGCTATAGACACAAACAGCTCCGTTCAGCTTTCTATAAAATAAACACTTCCTAGTTCAATGAGCAGGCTTGCTGTAAGTTTACAACACAATGAGCACGATGTATATTGAAACCAGGACAGTATAGGCCATTTATTAACAAACGGAATGTCATCCTGGTCAAAAGGCAACACCGCGATTTGTCTGCCTTTAAAACACGCAGCTTTGTGGAGCCTCAGGTTCAAATACAAACAGAACCAATCATGAACAGACTTCGAGACTATTCATTATTGGAACACATTAGTGGGGTGGAATAAAACGTTTTAACTTGTGCTAGCCACCCGGTTTTATTAGCATTTTTTGGCATTTGGAAGCACAGGAAGTCAGAGAAGTGGCGACTAACCCTCAGGTTTTTATCAGCCCATAAAACAGCAATATTGTGATATTGAGAGGCACCGTCTGAACGGGGACAGGCCAGACTTTGCCCTTACATGCCTCATGGCCATCACAAGCAAAACCCTCCAGAAAGCGATAAACAACAGATGGGAGAAATCCTTTTATTGCTGGATATTAAATAAATATATATTTTTTCATATAGCCTATATGGTCCCAGGATGGGCAGAACACTTTCTAAAAACGCTGACATTTGAGCACACCCTCAAGGTTATGTATTTCATCCATTCACAAAACTAGTTAGCTCTCTGTAACGGAGAGGTCCCGTGGGGAGTACTCATCACTCACGCTATCTGTAAAGGAGTGGTCCCGTGGGGAGTACTCATAACTGGTGTGCTCTGAAATGGAGTGGGTCCGTGGGGAGAATTCATCACCCATGCTCTCTGTAACGGAGTGGTCCCGTGGGGAGTACTCATCACTCACGCTCTCTGTAACAGAGTGGTCCCCTATTGAAGTAGTAAATATCTCAGCAACCCCTTTCAGTCATTCCAACCTCCGGCCAGCGACAGCCATTTACCCCAGACTCCCTGACCCTTGATAGTTTTGGGCGGGTCTCATTTTGTCAACCCACACAAGAGCTGTGTGAATGGCATCCTTGTTCTGTATCAAAATACTGGCTGGCCTTTATTCCGTTTCACCCTGTGAACACACGGCTCCACCAAGCTGGAAGTCAGGGCCAGGGAAGAGGAATAGCCCTTAGTGCCTGACCCTCTCCCCTCACTTCTTTTCTTTGCGGAGCGGTGGTTCTCAGCGGCCCAAAATATTTCCGTGTATCGATTGGTTCTGCTCAGTTTCATTCAAATGTGTATTACCACTTTTGTTTTTGACTGCGGCCCACATCAGTAAATGGGTTGAAAATCCAGCTCCTATCAAAGGCCTTTTCTGTCCTCTTAACAAACACGGCTGTTTATAAGCTAACCTACTGAGCAGTCATTTAAATACATTAAACAAGTTATCTGGGAGGTATTCTTCACAAGTAGTGATACACATGGTCATACATTTTATTCATTCATTCACCCAGATCTTACACCAAATAAGGCAGACCTATCAGAAAGCCAGACTAAGAATAAGTCAGATCAAGTTAGAGGTATTTGTATATATACTTTTGTAAATTCATTCAGAAGTCATAAGTAAGGGATTACCAGTGTGTTTGTAAGGCACCTTTAAGCAACAGACCATCAGACCCTCAGTTCATTTGGGGGGGGGGGGGCTGCTTTAGATTGGCCATCAGCCCACCCTATCTCCCATTGTTGTCCCTTTTGTCTTTCATGTTTGGGGATAAACTTGACAGTTTTTTTTTTTAATATATATTGAAAAGAAAAAGGGGTGTACACAACCTTTATCTTACCACATTTGACAAACACTACTAAAAACACAACCATATACAGACACATACAAAGTCTTACAAAGACTCAGGAACCTTTTTTTTATCACATTCAGATGACTTCTACCTGGGCAGTGTCATGGAATACAGAATACATTAGCTCCCACCCGCTTAGTAACAGCTAGGTAACCACGGTTGGGTGCCACATCACCTGTCTAATGAACACAGTGAAAGTTTGTGCCATAGTCATACCTGGAAGGTCACTTCCAATTGAACACTTTCTATTTTACATTTTCTATTTAACACTTTCAGAACCTAAGGCTAAGGAACCTAAGACTGTGGTACAACTTTCTTTGCCTACATGTTCTACTGGAACACAGGTTTCAAAAAGTTTGCAAGTGCATGTTTTTCTTTAAGATTTAGAAAATGAAATTTCTGGCCTATAATTCAAATTACTGTAACACAAATTATTCCGTGAATTTCTACTAAATCTGAACTGTTAATGTATATCCATTATTTCACTATAGGGTTTTACAGTGGAATATATATATATATATATATATATATATATATATTGGTAAGTATCTGGATATTCCCTCCATGTTACCTTCATCCTCTTTTCAGTGGTTTTCAAAACTTCTGCCACAAGAACAGCGAGAGGCTGAAAGGAAGGGTGGGATCTGTTGCTGTCTTAAAGCTGGACTCTGAAAAGGAGAGGTGTAAATCTGCATGACTTCTGCACTGCGGAGGGCAGATATCTGGCATTTTATCAAAAATTGTAAAACAAGTATCAGACAAGCCCTTAAATGGGGGAAATTTCATTCCACAGTACAGTGTGTGCACCGTCCCTGTGTGTGTATATATATATATATATATATATACATATACATATATACACACATATACATACACACACACACACACACACACACACACACACACATCTAAAGTTAGCCCTAAAAGTAATCTGCATTTGAAAATTACAACATGGCAGGTGAGCCCATCCTTGTCCCATATTGTGCCTATACTCGTGGGCACATGCCTGGGGGGTATGTGGCCTTTCAGAGGTGGGGTCTTTAACAATCTCACCTGTGTCCCAACCATATCACAGGCCTGGCGTAACTGAAGCGAGACTCGGGCCTAGTGAGGAAATGCTGAGGGACACATCTCGTCGCACAGGTTGATTTCATCTTTTAAAAAGCAACCACAGCTCACAGGGCAAACAGGCTGTCACAGAAACCACCAGAAACGTCTTTCTGTAAACACAGATGACCAGGAGTAGCAGTTCTCACAAACGGGAGAGGGGTGGGGGTAGTTGAGGTTTCCTCCAAGTTGACCCCAGTCGTACAGCGTAGACCACAGTCATACAGCGTCGACCAACGCCTTGCTGTGAGACTGGACCCTCTCGGATGTTCCAGCTCTGCGTTCCAATAACAGCCGCGCCTGGGCTACGGTCCCAGTCTGCAGTGTCCACCCTGAAAGTCCCTGTGTGAGAGGCGGCTGGTCTTGCCATGTAGTCCTGTTTGTGTATGGAGTCGAGCTGGCATCTCACCCACCCACCCCAACATTAGCGCAGCACTAACCTACAGCCAACATCACCTGGAGCTAGCAAACTCACCCTCGTCTTCCCAGTCTAAACACACCCGTTTTTTTTCCCACGACCCAAAAGACTGCCTGTGTACACTGACTATGAGAGGCCAGGTTTCCACAGAAGAAAAAAATTGGGCGTTTACCTGAACAATAAAAATAACAGTTGCAGTAGGACACCAGTTTTTTTTTTAAATATACATCTGCGAACAGAAACATGCTTCACAGTGCAGACTAAAATAATAGGGACTAAAGGGGTCAGGGAGTACAGGAAGCATATAATTCCTACAATAGCAATGTTTTACTTAAGTATGGTAAACAAGTTAATTAAATAAAACACCTTAATTATCTACAGCCATGAGACGCTTACTATCCATCAATTAACATTAACCAAGTACCCTGACTGTCTTCGTGGGATTTTTAAATTCACTTTTCCGTTTAATATACTTAAAGCAAAGCGTATAAGGGCAAATCTAAGTAAATTTCCAATAACCCCCATATTTCTTAGAAATTATTACCAGCCTAATAAGCAGGTAGGCAGGTAATATAAAGGTGTGAGGAAAAATCCATAACAATAACCTAGATAACGTCACCTCTTAACGCGCTGTGTATTGCCCTGTGAAACCAAAACCAACATGACGCATTCACTCGGAAAACTTGCGCCGTACGGGAATATATTAAAAACTGGACGATAAAACCCCTTACTAAATACACGAATCCCGTCTCTGTCACTTTTTCATCAGATTTTTCACCGCCGTGTGGAGCTTGGCAACAAATAGGTATTCATACCTACCAATCACAGCAGACGGAGGTGACATCATCCATTACTTCTCTGCAAGGGACTATCTCAAAACTCCGTCAACCCTTCATACTAACAAGAAGACAAATGTCACATCCAACTATGTAAAAACAGTCTCCATTGAAAACAAGATTACAATAGGCTAACACGTTTTAGAAAGCTTATACAATGAAAACTAATCGAAGAAAAAACTAAAAGGCTTAAAAATAGACATAAGTAGAAATGCTTTTTTCCAAGCACAAATCACACCGTCGTCAGTTCTAAGTGAAACGCGCCACAAAATTAAATTTGAAATATCCACAGGCTAATTAGTCGGTTGTCCGAAACTAATTAGAAATAGTCTGTTCGTCTGGATATTTAACATAACGGTTGATCGAAGATCCACATGACCAGGATTTAAAAAGTTTTCAAGAAGGTCTGTACATTTTTATATCGCCCCCTTGTGGCAGAAAGAACTCCCCCCCCCCCCAAAAAAAAAGATTGAAATAGGTTGGACTGAGAGTAGTTAATATTGCCTAATTCTACTGGTTGAAGAAAAACTATTTTTATATCATTTATTTTACGGAAATATTGTCAATGATAAATATGCTTTAAAAGGTCCAATGGTGTCCTTCTGAACACTTACTCAAGAATTGGCCGGTTTTGACTGGCTAATATTTGCATAAATTTACAACTATATATATATTCAACAGAGCCGCTCCTGACCTCCCTGGGGCCCTAAGCAAAATTCTGCTAAGGGGCCCTCCTACCTGACCCATGAGCCATGTAAACCATGACACAAGGGGGAGGCGGGGTGATTTGCGTAGTGAGAGTATAGGGCCGCCCGGCTCTGCCAGCCAACAAGTTGATTTTTAAAGGTGTGTAGGACAAAGACATTCGACATTTAATGAAATTGTCTCAATTAAAAACATTGTTCCAACACTTCTGATGTTGCAATAATATTTAATAATAACACGTTGTATGACCAAACCACTTGTGAGGAAACGATCTCTGTGTGCCCAACAGGCCAAGCTGAGGTATTGTGAAGAAAATAAACTGCCCTCTGACAGGCATAGTTTTAATTCCAGGGTAATCCCATGAGAATACGGAAGTAGTTAAGCATGGTTTCCATGAAACTATGAGGGCTAATTTACCCTAGGGTAATCCCATGAGAGTTCAAGGGTAGTTAGTCACAGGGTAATCCTATAAAACATTAGGGGTTGTTAACCCCAGGGTAATCTCTTGAGAATAGGGAGGGGGGGCAATACTCTGATTACTATTGTTGGTTTTGAAGTTATTCCAATTGTTTTAAGAAATGTGCAATACAAATCAGACCAACAAAACGGCATCACCCAGGAATGCCTCATTATTAAAATTAGCATCAACAACAATAATGATAACTGCACCAACATGAGTCTGGGGGAACAAAAGGAGAACAAACCGGAAATAACGCAGTGATAAAGGGAAGCAGAAATGAGATGGGGAACTAAGTATAATACCGTAGTGTTTCCATAGAAACACATATTGCGGGGGTGGAAACTACTGTGGCAGAGATTAGTGAATAAATCCGGAGAGAATGGTCTGTCTTTATCGGGGGCTGGGATGGCTCTTGCACTCAGCACTATAACATTTTATAAACCAACGTATGCCCTGAGGGATGGGGTCATACTGGAGGGAGCCAGATGGAACGCGAGTTAGCAGGAGCACTGCTGATCGTTCTCACCCTGAGTGGAAGCGGTCACTCCAACCCATCGGCCGGTAAATGGGTGGTTTTGCCTTGTCCTATTCTGATAAGGAGATTCTAGCCTGGATGGATGTGTGTATTTATTTTTTCTTCTTCGGTTTTGTTTCCTAAAATAACTGGAAGTTTTCTGATATGTAAAGCAAGGCGACGTAATTGTTAGTTTACCCTTTTTTTTATTAGAAGTGACAATTCTCTGTGACTGTGACATCGAGCTATAAAACGGAAAACTGAAGTACTACGAGGTCATGCACACGCATATTCAGATTTCATTTTTACCCGGAGTAAGGGAGTAAATGATTATGATTCGGAGTAAATTGTGCGCACGTGTTGACGTTTGAAACGAACGTTAACTGAGTCGATATTCAACTCGCCAATTACAAGATGTCACTTACAGAGAGAAATGTAAGTTTAGTTTATAGAAGATATAGAAATAGAGGCTATAAGCGGCTCACCGACGCACTCTTTTTCGCTGTATTTACTCTACGAGCGCTTTACATCAAATTATATTTTTTAAGAGCCTAGTTAAGCTTCGCTATAAGTTTATTTACATTTAATATATAAGTATATATGTAGATGTACCCTAACCGGAGTATAATTGCCATATTCGGATTACTGAAACACACAGGCTTTTTTACGGCGTTATTCAGCACAGATGTACAATTTTTGTATTTTTAAAAATACCTGAAATGTGACTTGTGCAGATGTGAACTGTCTGATCATCAACCTGGAGTATATAAACTGCACCTGGAACCACCAGCAAAACCCAGAGGTTAACTACACCTTCCATAGCAGGTGAGTAGCTGTGAGCTTCTACCAAATCTACACCCGGAATGCAGGGTGAAACATACCCACTCAGGGAAAAGTGAAAATATAATCTCAAATCCAGCAACTGATACCGAAATTTAAAAAGACTCCAGCGGAACGAGTGACGGCAAAGCCTTGTGAGGCCAGTTCCTGTTTTTGGAGATCATTTGATCATTTGAAAATGTATTAACCCACACACACACAGACACCACACACACACACTGACACACACAGAAACAAAAATACACACAAACACAGACACATACACTCGCACACGCACGCTCACACTCACCCACCCAAACACACACAGACACTCACTCACACAGACACAGAAATATACACTCTCACACACACACTTAGATACACACACACACGCACACACATCACTGATAAAACCATTAGGATTTGGAAGTAAATGGAAATAGAGGCTGGAGAAACAACACAAAACAATTTAATCATTAGTTTTAAACAGGTTTTGCATATGTTGCATTCTATTATAATTGTAAAACAGTGAATTAGCAAGCTTGGTAAATATCTTACACTGTTGATGACCGGTTTCCTCTGAATGTGATCATCAGATGACGGCTAAGACAAACATTAAATCCCAGAACGATAAAGGGATTTTACTGTGCTCAAGTAGTAGTTTACCTACAGTGTTTATCCAGATAAAAAATAGCCAATATTCATTGTATTCAGTGCTCACAGGTAAGGGATCGGGGTGCGGACCCGTCCTCAGTAGTGTGTTCGGGGGTCACAGGTAAGGGATCGGGGTGTGGACCTGTCCTCATTAGTGTGTCCGGTTTTCACAGTTTTAAAAAATATTCATTAAATGGGGGAAAACCCCGTCCCCTGTGTGTGTGTGTGTGTGTGTGCGTGGGAATGCATGCGCGTTCGCTGATCAAAGAGGGCACAGAGATCTGACCCCTTATGATCAGTGCATGGTTGTGTTTCTCCCTCAGATTTGGAAGCACAGACTCCTACACACAGTGTCCCACATATCTGCAGGAAGCAGGTCACTCTGTGGGCTGTAGGCTGCCATACAAGAAAGGTCATAAGTTCTCTACCCTGCAGGTCAAACTGTCCCAGGATGACAACAGCACGGAGAGACTCCAGAACATTAGTCTTCATGAGCTGGGTATTAGCAAGTGCCACACTCTCTGTGTTGTTGGAAACTGTCCCCCTGTGTTTTTACCTCACTAACACTACTGAATTTGTATACCAGTCTCTGAGTAACTTTACATCACTGAATTGGTGTACCAGTTGCTGAGTAATTTTGCATCACAGAATTTGTGTACCAGTCACCAGTTGAGTACCTATTCTGTGATTTCTTTGCCCCTCCTGTCACTCTAGTGCTGCTAAACCCTCCTTACAACCTCACAGTGGAGCTGAGTCCCTCCAATCAGGAACTGTGGTTATACTGGAACACCAGTGCCCCCTCCACCTGTGTGGAGAGTCAGGTGCGCTACAAGAAGGACAATGGCCAATGGCAGGTGAGGGCAGAGGTCGGTTCTTAGCAGTGATGTCGTAGTTCATACTAGTCTGAGGAAAAAATAATTCTTATTTTTTAAGTACAGTATAATCCAAGGATAGCCATTTAATTGCAGTCATTTACAAAACTAACATCTAATATATTAGACATATTACATTTAATATATAACGTCTAATATTGGTTGGTTAATATGGTTTTTTAAATGGATTGTCAATGACTGACTAATGAATTTACACAGGTGTGAATCAGTTGGACAATTTATAACAAAGTTTATGAAAAAGATCAATAAATGTTCCTCATCTGGCCTTAAGGAAAGCAACCTAGCTGGAAGCTGGTCATACAGCCTGACTCCGGTGTCAAAGAAGCATCAGTACCAGTTCCAGGTGCGGTCTCGCATTCCCCACACCTGCCATAAGTCCAAGTTCTGGAGTAACTGGAGCTCACCTGTGTTGTGGAGATCGGGGCAGAAGGAAGTTATGACAGGTAAACCACGGAGATGGTGCAGGTCTGCCTCATGCGTCCTCGCTGGGTGGAGAAGTCTAGGAGTAACCCGTTACTCTTCACCTCTCGTGCAGATGTGACCAGAAGTTCTGGGGTGCTTTACCCGGTGGTGGGCGGATTGGCGTTCCTTCTACTGGTCGCACTTACTGTTGCTCTGGTACAGGGTGAGAGGTACGTTGGGTTATTGTGGGTGAAAAGAAGGTAAGGGAAGGGCTTACAATCATGGCTCATGTTTCCTGGTCCCTGGACATCTTCTCCCCTCTGTCCCCCTAGGCTGAGGGTGATTTTCGTTCCTGTTGTACCCAAACCCGGAGGGAACATGCAGGGTCTCATAGATTTCTACAATGGGAATGTTGAGGTACCCCACCCCACTTCACTCCTTCTTGGTATACCCTGCGAAATCCGGACTTCCCGTCACTGGGATACATAGAGGTGCCCCTGTATATCTAACTTTCTCCTGTTTTCTGCACCACAGGAGTGGCTGAACATCTCCAAGGAGTTTAAGGCAGGTTTTGAGCCCAATTTGCACGAGCCGGCCTGCCCCGTACGCGAGCGAAGCCTCCTTCCAGAGACAGCCAGCATTGGCTCTCACTGTTCCCATCCCTTCCAAACCGACCAACCACATCGCATTTCATCGTTAGAATCCACCTCCAACCTGTCTTCCCCGCCTAACAATATACCGCCTGGCCTGGTGTAAAGTAATTCACTGACCAATCATCTCACAGCTGTCCCATTTCACAAACTTTCACAGTCTTTATTTGACAATTCACATTGCCAACTTTGGCAAAGTTGCCCTGACACGTGTTGTTCTTAGTTAGTTTGGTAGTGTACTGCTTTGTTGTAGTTAATATATTTAATAAAATAGGACAGCCAAATCGTATTTGCCCACTTATGATTCCTTATGAATTATGGTTCTTCTTCTCATTATTAATCTCAAGAGTACACCACTGATTGAAACCTGTACTTTCGTTTATGTTGTATAGAGCACAAAAAAATCCCACTTTCTTTCTTCTTAAACATTTTCACTTTGAGGGGCAGAACTTAATGTACTTACCGGAATGTTCAATTTATTGACTGTATATAGCCAAGCATTTGCAAGAGATTCTCAATAAATAATTTAATTGGTAATTGAGTTGTTTTGTATTTAACGTGTAGTTGCTGTGGCCCCATCCCCATAATTACCTATGGGTGTATCTCTGTCTCTCCCGTCACCATAAAGTTTGATTGAGTGTGAGTGTGAGTGTGGACAGGAAAACAAATTTGTCCCCAGCGGAAGTTTAGCTGTGGAATCCAGTAATTGCACGCAAGTAACTACGGTTGTACCAGCCATTGATTTATTCAGTGTATAGATTAATAGGAGTACACTTTTTAAAGGACTTCTCTTTTCCCACCACTACATTTTAAATTGCCGGATTGCACTTGTAGATATAAAGCAGTTGTTACCATAACAAGGGCTCACTGCAGACTGGGTCACTGGACACCAGTGCTTGCTAAGCATGAGTGAGTCTCACATAGGAGTGTGATGAATGAGGGAGTCTCACATATGTGTCGAGATTAATGACTGTGACTCACATACTTGTGGGATGAATGAGTAGAAACAAAGCATGGGTACTGGTTACAAACACTGACAGACTTCCTGTATGGCCTCCTAAATGCTCATGCCGGTTTTCCAGAGCTGGTAGAGCTGTGTGACGAGCAAGGATGCCTGAAGCATCTCTCTCTGCCCCAGCAGCCCAAGGAATGTCCCAGTCGCTGCCTTCTTCCTGGCAGTGCCTTCCTGGTCTGCAGTGTGAGCCGTGTGTGTGTGTGTGTGTGTGAGAGTGAGTATCTTCCAGTTCTGCAGTTTCTGCCGTGAGTGTGTGCGTGTATGTGTGTGTATAAGTGAGTGTGAGTATGTGTGCACCTTCCTGGTCTGCATTGTTGGTCGTGAGTGTGTATGTGTGTGTGTGTGCGTGCATGTGCGTATAAGTGAGTGTGAGTATGTGTGCACCTTCCTGGTCTGCAGTGTTGGTCGTAAGTGTGTGTGTGCGTGAGTTTGAATATGTGTGCACCTTCCTGGTCTGCAGTGTTGGTCGTAAGTGTGTGTGTGCGTGAGTTTGAATATGTGTGCACCTTCCTGGTCTGCATTGTTGGTTGTGAGTGTAAATATGTATGCACCTTCCTGGTCTGAATTGTTGGTCGTGAGTGTGTGTGTGTGTGTGCGCGTGCATGTGTATATAAGTGAGTGTGAGTATGTGTGCACCTTCCTGGTCTGCATCGTTGGTTGTGAGTGTAAACATGCGTGCATCTTCCTGGTCTGCATTGTTGGTCGTGAGTGTATAAGTGAGTGTGAGTATGTGTGCACCTTCCTGGTCTGCAGTGTTGGTCATGAGTCTGCAGACTGCAGAGGCCCATTGATACTGATAACTGCTTGACTGGGCATGATGTGACGCTGTGCTGTAGCTCCTCTGAAATCCATGTTCTGAGTAGCTGAGTTATTGTTCTTAATTTCTCTTTCACTTGTTTCTCTGTCAAACCCTGAGCCAGCACTGCTAGGTACTGAGTGTGAGTGTGTTTTTGTTTGTGAGATATAGCAATGTAGAATCTGTGTGTGAGTTTGTAGTGGTGTCAGCAGTGGTGTTGACTGTCGATCTCTCTGTCTGTGTTTTAGAGACAAATACAGCCTGGAGAGAACTCGTCTAAAGCAGCTATGTTCCCTGGAAGACCCGTCTGTTCAGGCCCCACACACACAGCCAGTGAGTGAATCTGTCTGGGCGTGTCTGTGTGTGTGAGATCTTACGTGTATGTGTCTGTGTGTGTGATTGCACTTGCGAGGGGCTGTGTGTCTGGAAAGTGTAAATCCCTGTGTTAGCTGTCACTCGCCATGTCTCACAGGTCAAGCTTCACGGTCGCACAGTGAATTTGGAAACTCCCGAAGAGTCTCTCAGATGGACTGGGGGCAGGAGAGCCAAGAGCTGAAAACACACACACACCAACACACTCACACACTGAAGCTCACAGACACTCACACACTGAAACTCACACACACACAGACTCACAAACACACACACACACCCTTGCACTCACACACCACAGAGACACAGACACACGTGCAGAAACGCACACAGAAAAACGCCCTTTTTTATGACGTAATTTTAATGGAAAACACTTAAATGCATTTAGCACAGAACTTTCAAAACTCCTTTAGACGAAACGCTCAGGAATGATAGGATTCACTAATCCGAGAGCTCAAAATGTTCACAGGACTGACAAGGAGAGCCAATCAGAGCCCCTGAAGCACACAGAAGAAGGTGAAGATAGTCCCTGCTTTGAGAAGGCAAGCTGGCATGCCGTTACCTGGGAAACACACGTGACACAAATGCGAGATTAGGGCCCTCCACACGAAAACCAGGATGGAACAGCACAAGAGAGGAACACATTAAACCCACAGATTTGATGAGGGGGCCTGGATCACACAGATCGGGAGACCCCTTTCCATCTATTTCTTCTTTACCTGGGATATTGGCCTGGTTTGGCATACTGCAGAACACAGGGGAACTCCAGTCACTCCAGAACTTGGACTCAACGCAGAATTTGGGTATGCGTGACCTCACCTGGAACTCATACAGATGATTCTGGGAATTGTAGTTCTCACCGTAGGACCAAGTGCTAGCTGGTTGGCTGGTCTAGTGGGCATTGCTAATTTAGAGCTTGAAAAGAGTAAACGCATTTAGTGTGATAATGGGTTCAGGTGACCAGGAGCTGCCAAGATTAATCCAGATGCGGGCCGTGGAGCAAGATGTGGGTTTTTTTGGGGTGCCACGGAGTGGTTCTGGAGTCGTTACGGGGGGGGGGGGGGGGGGAAAATGGAAACCAAGGGGCACAAAGGGGGGGGGGGTTTAAAAAGGGTTTTTAGGGGGAAATTGGGGGGGAAAAAATTTGAAAAAACCAAAGGCCAAAACAGCCCATGGG
>JAOYSI010055486.1:0-24863 GCA_025775065.1 Hiodon alosoides
GTTATATCCCATCCTGTGTCATCAGTACCACGGTTATATCCCATCCTGTGTCATCAGTACTACAGTTATATCCCATCCTGTGTCATCAGTACCACGGTTATATCCCATCCTGTGTCATCAGTACCACGGTTATATCCCATCCTGTGTCATCAGTACTACAGTTATATCCCATCCTGTTTCATCAGTACCACAGTTATATCCCATCCTGTGTCATCAGTACCACAGTTAAATCCCCATAAGACCCTAAAAGCAAGTCCCGTTCTAACTCGGTTTATTTCCTCCAAAATGCACATTTTGTCAGTTTAAAAAGCACAGTCATGTGTAAGACATTCAGTGGGTAGGAAAACTGAGGGAGAAAGATTTGGTGATGGGATCTCAAAAACCTTGGGGGTGAGGGAAAGATTTACTTTGTCCAGATTAAGTGGTTTTGCGTGGGAGGGGAGTAATAGGCTGCACTGTGGGATGGGGTGGGAACAGTGGAGGAGGATTCACGAGGCTCTCCTCGCTGTCATAGCCACAACGCAAACAGGAAATGGCTAGAGTGGGCTGGAAAGAACCGGGCTGAACTGAGAACTGAGCTGAGAACTGAGCTGAGAACTGAGCTGAGAACTGAACTGAGAACTGAGCTGAGAACTGAACTGAGAACTGAGCTGAGAACTGAACTGAGAACTGATGACAACCAGGAGACAGGCAGCCACTGCTGCCATATCAATCTAAATTTAAATGTAAATAAAAAATTTACATTTTATAAAAAAGAGAGCAGAACGATAAGAATGATTTTACAGAAGCCAACATGGTGGTTAAGCAGCCACAGAAGAGGTCAGACAGAAGTGTTGGCAGCAGGGTACCCTTCAGGTAACCAACACAACTGACGAGAAATATTAACATCCTGTGTAAAAAAACGTTTTCATTTAAATACAGGAACACACACCGGGCGCTGAAAGATTAAATTCAAGTGTTGGGCGAACCGTTAGTCGTCACCACCTGAGAGACAAACTGAACCCCTCCCCCTTAGCACAGACACAATGGGCTGGTGAATGAATGCTGTGTCATGTGGTAATGAGGAGACCACATGGAATAGACAGACTGCCAGGCGTGATGCGGGTGAGGTTCTCTCAAAGGCTGGGGCCCCCTTGGTGCTCAGACCACACGCGAATGCGGCGAGGCTGCTGGCATGGCTTCCCGGGGGACTCCTGGGGGACTCTCGGGGGACTCCTGTGGGACTCTTGGGGGACTCCTGTGGGACTCTTGGGGGACTCCTGGTTCTGCCCCTGGCACTGGTCATCAGCAGGAGGAGCTTTCATCGTGACGGTTCCTGTCTTCCTCGATTGGTGGGAATCAGACCCCCTGCCCAGGCTGAAGGGAAATGTCAGTGGTGAACTGTGGAGTCACAAACTTCAAACACAGTCTCGACCTCCTCCCGTACCTGGTGCTTCTTCTGATGTGAGCCTCGCTTCTGAGACAAACCGGAGGACGGCGGAGCAGAGCCAATGTAATCGTGCGGGGGGAAGACGTCCTCCCGAACCCCACCGGCCACCGGCACACTGGGACTGACCAGCAACTGCTCCTCTGGGCTGGAGAGAACAAGGGGGGGCCTTCCACTGCTGCTGTCACCAGGTGGCGCCGTGCGTCACTGTGCAAGGCTGGCGAGGGTGCAGAGAGACACTGATGTCAGGTGGTCGTGACAGCCTTCTCCACGATCCCTGTAAAATCATTCTTTCTGTAAACTGATTTGTTTACCAATAAATCGTTTTACAGACCCTGAGGTGTGTTTCATGAAAAGTAACCCATATCTTAAATCCCAATCAAACATAAATCACAAGGATTATGGTTTATGATATGTTCACAGAAGGAGCCACGTCTGTTTTTGATAATATTACTGTTAATATTATTATCTGAGGGTTGCAGGGATCTGTTGGCTGGGATGGCCAGTTTTTCCCTCTTATCCCAGAGAAAAGAATTGTTTTGTCTTTTATGTCCATTTTTATATTTTCACTTTGTGCCCAATAAAATTTCACTGAACAGATCCCTCTGCTGTGCTGGTAAAAGCCATTAGAAGTGAACAGAATGAACTGACAGGGGGGCAGGAAGGCTCCTCCCACTGCTGGCCCCACCCCCTTCTCTCCCCACCCCGGGCACGCTGTCTCACACAAACATTCTCAACTCTCGGACCAGAGGCAGATCACTTCCACTCTCTCCAGAGCAACATGCAGAGACACCCCGGCTGCCTGCTCGCCCTCTGCCTGACTGGGGCTCTGCTGCTACTGCTGCTGCTGCCGTTGTGTCTGGGTGAGTACCTGAAGATTCCCCCACGCGGGACCACGTGGGAAGTGGGAGGGAGGGTTGGTTTATTTATTGCTACGGCAATTTTGGGCACAGGTCCCAAACCCAAAAGGGGTTCGGCAGCAGTTTAAGGTAAAAGGTTATGGTAAGACATGGGGAGTTTGTGGCGTTCCTCGAGCGCCGAGGGGGGAATGGGGTGCTGTGTGTTTCAGCTGCAGGCTGGGCTTTGTTCTACAGTGGGGCTGGAAAACCATGATTAAACACTGCCCACCCCCACCCCACCCCAAATGTGCGCTGAGTAGCTGATGTTTCCTTTTGAGAGCGCTGCGCGGATCGCTCTCCATCCAGGCAGCCTAAACTTGTGGGGCCCAGGACAAGCCTTTTCCCACGGGCTTCTGTTCTTTGTTCTCGGCTGTGTTTGGAAGGCGTCTGTCAGGTGTTGGTAAGCAGGGAGAATGAGTCATGAACCGGCCCGGCAGAGGATCCTCAGGATCTGCCAGACGGATGCTGAAGTGGTTCTGTCTATCACGCAGCATTTGTCTAATGTTGTATTCGCTGCAGTTATGTGTTTGCCTAGGAACGGGAGATTGCTTGAGTTATTTGGTCTTGAGAAATCTCTCGGATGTGGACCAAGAAATGCCCGAGAAATTCCAGTAATAATAATCAAGTTCACCAGGACCCTGAAAATCAAATGGGAGGCCTTGTCATTGAAAGTGTGTCATCTTAAAGTGTGTCATCTTAAAAAGGAGACATCGTTTGTCTCCTTGCCAAGGCAGGACCAGACACACTGAGGATACTCTGATCTGTCCGATACTGCCATAGCTGTTCTCACCAGACGCAAGACAAGACATGGACTTGGAGATAAGTTCAATAAAAAGAGTCACAGTCATATACTTTGTTTAAAAAATGTCTCGTTTACAGTTCTGTTTCTGGATCGAGAAGTGAATTACTTACATGTAAGTCCCGGTGGGTCAGGACATGACTAAAGACATTTCTGTAGTACTGCAAAGTACAGCAAACTTGCCGGCGAGCCAAGTATTACAACGTTATTCTCAAAACTGGCATGAGAAATGCTCACTGTTTGTCGGGGTCTGGGGTTCAGCCAACAGCAACAGTTCCTTGCCATTATTCAGGTTGCTTTTAAAAATATTGTTGCCAATATGTGTCTTATCACAGTGTCATTTCCTCTGGCACAGTGATAAGACACAGGCTAATGCCACTGTCAGAATCATCTCGACCGAGAATGGTCGCCGCGGTGAAGGTTGGATTGCCGCTCAGTTAACGGTTGTCAAACTGTCAACACAAACTCTGTTGGCTTGTGCTGCAGCACCCGTCTCAACCTGTGCATGACACCTGGCACAAAATGCCATTTCATGATAAATATCTACGTTTTTTTGTTACCGTGTTGCCAAAAATGCAGATCGGCAGAAAGCAGCGCTAAGCTATTTTTATTATTTGAGAGAAAAAAAAGCTGCCCCCACATTAAAGTCTCCCAGTAAAAAGTAACAGGAGGCTATGCAGTGACAAGATGGCTGCAGTGACACCAGACCCTTGACATGTGGAAGTGGCCCACACGTGTCAAAGAGTCGCTTAGGAAGGCATGCTGCTCAGGGCTCTGATTGGCTGTCAGTGCCAGGAGATAACCCTGTTAATGCAGGTGCTTTCCGCTGGCGCACGTGTGCAGAGGTCGACGCCGGGTTGGTTTACCTGCACAAGCAGGGCTGTCAGCAGGACCAAACCATGTTTCACTTTCAGGCAGAACAGGAGAGGTGTACAAACAAGCACTTGAGCTGTCATTTTTTTCATTTTTAATGTTTCAAATGTTTCAAAAATGTCCAAATCTTGCCTGAAAGGGTGGCCTGATTGTTAGGTTAAATTCTCAGTCTCACTGATGACGTAAAAATGAAGAAATTCAGGCTTGAATGTCTGGTCTCTGTGGCTCTCAGTGAAAAGCGCTGTTAGGGAAGAACCCAAAAAAGGCTGTTGGGCTGTTTGATCCAACTTTCAAAAGACATTGCCTGGAAGGATGATAGCAGGTCCTGTGATCTTCCCAGCCTGCGTGTCTCTAAAGGCCTGGATCAGGGTCAGAGCCAAGAGAGATCGGACAGTCTCAGATCACCAATGGCCCATTGTGGGCTGAGAGGTGACCTTTGACTAAAGGTCAAATGCTTGGGACTTGAGTTGCTGAGGCCTCTTGAGAGAAGCGCAGTTTTTTCCAGCCCAGGCTAATTAAACTTTCTTTGTGCTGGATTTGTGCACGCCTTGTCATGCAATTTCTCTGACCCCCCTCCTACTGACCCCCCACATCCTGAGTGGACCTTTCATCTCTAAGTCCTCTCTGGATCATGCGTTTCGTCCAGTTCTCAGGCCGCTCCCAATCCCAGGCCTGGTTCACACGAGGGTTCGAGGAAAGCATTGTTCCGTGATTGGTCCTGACTGAGGCAGACACCCTGTGAGTGTGGGCGGTTCTGTTCTGTTTGCCCAGTTAAACGATCATCCATTAGCAAAGTTCCATATTCCATGGTTCCGAACAAAGGAATTATTATATCGACAAAGAAATGACTTACACAACCTTGGTACTGCTTAAGTGTACCATGACTTTGCTGATACGATATGTATCATTAGTGCCAAACATTGCTCAGTAAAATCCTCACCTCTGGCCCTTTCCAGCACTTCTGACAATCTATCAGGTTTCATGCATGTAGTTCCCAAGTCTCACATTTCCTGGATCCAAACTTTCTGGGTCCAAACCCATGTCATAATTGACAACGTGCAATCCACATACACACATCCAGTGTCAACATGCACTCATATATTAAGTAGTTCTGGACGTCAGAGGTCAGTTGGGGCTTCAGAAAAGTCAAGGGAGCGGGATTGGGTCTGATGCGGGCCGCAGGCTGCCTCAAAAAATTCCTCAGGTCTCTGAACTCGGAAATCGCTTAAGTGAAAGTGACAATCTTCCAAGTTTGATCTGTGCTGGAGGCAGTATTCAAGGTCGAAACGCTCTGGCAAAGACGATCCAGAGAAGGAAACTGAGTCTTCCTAGCTGCCAAAAACGCTGGTTAGGAAACAAGACTCCTTTCACACAGACGGGATGCATTAATGACAAATCAACCGGCGGCGTCTTTAAGGTTTGGTCTGATAAAGAAAGACACTTTTGAGCATCCAGTGAAGACGCGCGTGTCACCAGGCATGCAAGCACTGATCGGGCGAACCCGAACTTCTGTATAGATCCATCTGCAACAATCCTACATGAGACCACTGGGTAGGATTAGGTGCTATTACCGAAAGACAGCAGCCAGTGCAAAGCTAGTGTATAATAAGTGCTGGAAAACATGGTTCTAATGAAGAGCGGAACATATCACCAAAGTTATTATAATCACCAATCTCGAGGCTCTTCAACCTCAATCAAAGCCCCCAGTCTGATTCCTGTTGACGACTCTGGCGCCTAAACTCTCACTTCCCACATCTCTGCAGGTGAAGAGGATGAATATGACTACAGTGACTACAATGTGACGATGATGCCAGACTACGACTCCAACTCCACCTTTGAAATCATCTTCTTCAGTAAGTCCTTGGGGAATCTAACCTTCCCAAAGCCGTTGGGTCCATTGACCTCCGTTTGCTTCCTATGGAACGGCTAACAATACAAACACTGTTTCATTCATGGCAGGCAACGTCAGCAGTGTGTACGATGACTGGAGCAAACTGTTTTCCGGAGGCAAGGAAGACTCAGACGAAACCAGCACCGTGCGACCCAACTCAGAGGATGCCAGCGCCAATTGGGTATTTTTAAAAAACTTTTTACACCATTTTGTGTCTGACCTTTCACTCTGGTGCTGCTATAAACATAGTGCTGGTAGCGCTTGTCTCCTTCTAGACCTTCTTTACTCTCCAGGGGGAATTTCAAATCATAGTCATATATGGATTAAATTAGCGTGGGGTTAATTAACCCGTTTATTTTATTCTTATTACCAAATGGTTTGATTTCATTTTCATTTACTCCTAAGAAAAGTGTTGTAAAGTCAGATAAATTCTCCATCTACCCTGTATTTTTTAAAAGTAGAAATTGGCCCCGGGCCTTTACTGCACAGAGCGTGCAAGAGTCAGAGAGATGCAAACAGGAGGATCTAATAAAGACGGCAGTGTCATTTCACATGCACATCTGGTGTGTTTCAAAGCCTTGGCCTAGGAAACAAGTGGGGGCTGTATTTGTAGGGAGCCGATGCTGTTAAAATCCACTCCCAGAAGTCAGTCCAGGTCGGGGGCGGTGGGCGTCTGTTTGCCTGTGAGGATCGAATGTGGAAAGGAGAGTGTCGAAAAAACATTTTAACATTTTAACTTCCACCGCAGAAAAGCACGTAAAGGTACCCCCCCCCCCCCCTTGTTTCGGAAGAAGGAAGTTAGTCACTGTTTATGAATGTCTACTTCAGCGTAAACTCGCCTGGGACAGATGAATCTCAATTCATAAATATTATTAGTGGTAAGCCAGTAGTGAACAGGATCGTAAGTCAGTCATGGGAAATTTCAAAGCTATGTTCAAGTTTGGTTCTTGATTTACTAATACTAACTGAAATTGGAAGGAAATCCGCGTAAGCCTTCTCTTTGGCCCAGGCCAGTCAACGAACAGCACAACCAACGCTCTTTCCACAGGGGTGTTCAAACTATCCAGGAAAACACCGTCTCAAAGTATCTGCTCTCTGGCATGTCAAATTGTAGATGCGACTCAAACAGTAACAAAACATGTTGTGTCGAATTTTACGGCGCTTGCTCTTGGACAAATTGAGGCGATTTCATGGAAACGAGTCCACGTCTCGAGCGCAGTGTGGGTGAAGCTTTTCGTCTTTGCCCCCTGTAGGCTTCGAGGATGGCGCCCCCCAGCGTTCTGCTCATCCTAACTGCCCAGCGGCTCTGTCGACTATTGTGAGCGGATCCGCCATCCCGGAACTCGCCACGCATCGAACGCAGGTGGAGTACACAGGACGGGGGAAAAAAAACTCCCTTATACATCGTTCACCGAATGTGCGTCCTTTCCCAGAGGACAAGTGACACACGCTGACTGCTGGATTTTGTAAGAACTTCACACTGGTTTCGCTTTGGACTCTCCCATGTGCCCGGGATTCGAGATGGGTGCGTCTCTGTAGATTTTTTAAATTAATTTTATCAGCTAAACTTTTATAATACTAAGATTTTGGCAATTTTTCTTAATTTTCATTGGAACATGCACACTCGCGACCTCTGTTAGTGTTAATGAAAGAGAAACATTAATGTGCTTTATTTTAACGGACACTTCCATAACGCTTCGGAATTAAGTTGTGAAAAGCTACGGTAGAAGATTGAAGCGTGATTGACAAAATATGACTGCAGATGGCGCTCTTGATATAACAAGACATCCTGCGAGTGGTCGTTTTCAATAAAACACTATAACATAGAAAATAGAAAACTCACAACTATAGTATATTACGTGTATAATTGCGCCATAAGAACAACTCAGAACAACTCACCATAATTCAAAAGCAGTAACAATAAGTTACAAAATGTCTAACAGAGCAGATTTAAACATAAGTAAGAGAAGGTACATTTGATCCTTGGTAAACTGGTCTGCCCGAAAAAGCCTTTTCTGGGGCTTGGAAGTAAATCTTTTTAAAAAGCTTCGTTTAATTAAAATGCATGAAACCTTTGGGTTTATCCGGCATTATCTAACTATTTTGTTTAATGAGGTAGTAACAGTAATTTGGCTGACATTTTATTTAACGAATTTAGTGAAAGTACCTTTGCGTTCTTTATTAACAATTAAATAAATGTATGTAAAAATGATTCAAATTATTTTTAGAAACTATAAAGCTTGCAAAAGATGATTTATTTTATTACATGACGGTAATAACATACATTACCTGTACTATCAATGTGTGACGATTTCTACTCCGGAATAATTGGGTTGTCACTCTAAGGATATAAACGTAAGGCAAAAGGAAGGTTGTGTGACTCACCTATTACTTACTTTCTGTTAAAGAGTTGCCCTTTTGTGAACTGCTAACACATGTGGAACGATTTCTTACAGACCTCGGGAATGGGTTTAGCAGGAAGTGGGACAGAGGGAGAAACTGCACGGGTCGTCATGGGAACAAAGGGACGTTTCCCGGGAAGCCAACGCAGCCTCCTGTACTTCAGATCCATCACTCGGCCACGTTAAACCCTGGATCTCGAAACCCCACAGAGGGACTGAAATTCGGGCTGGTGCGAAGTTGCATGTTGGAGTACCCCCCGGCCACCATTTCAGATGCCGAATTTATTTTGCCGTGACGAAAAACTGTTGTAAAAATAAGCAGTTAGGGCAAATATTTACAGGACGACTTGTCTTGCAAATGCGCACTAGGGCAACTGAACAGAAAAATATGGTTTCAACATAACCTTGATGTCTTTTGGTGCTGGGCAAGTTTTAGCGGGGTGGTCCGGTTTCACGTTCTGCTCCATTATACGGTTAACCTCGGCCAGTTTGTCTCTCAGCGGGAACCCTGGTTCCGAAACGGACATGCTCCCCCAGATGTCCCGTCTTCCTCCCACCAGAGAAGACCACCATCCTCATTCCTCTTTCGCCCCATTCCCAATCTGCTGTATCTCACACACGTTTCATAGCCACTGTATGTAAAATAAAGCTCACTCCTGGTGACGAATTGCACAAAAAATCCCCTCACTTTTAACGCACGCCAGGTTTGTCACCGCACTAAAGTTTATTTTTTTTCTCTGAGGAAAATGCTTTTAAACGTTTTTTGTATTCCTAATAAATATTTTTAATATATCTGCTGGATTTTCTTCTTTTTTCCCCAGAAAACTTCAGGGTAATGGCAAGGGCCAAACCCTATGACAGAGTTTTTAGTTTTGATTGCCGTTTTACTGCTAATATTTGTTTGTTATGATGTTTGTTATGATTTGTCTGTCTACGATTGTGGCTTAGTAAATTTGTCAACGCAATGAAAAACCAGTTGCATAAAACAGGATTCAAAAACCTTTTTATTTAAATCTCCACATTAATATCCTTTTGGAAAGCAATTGTGTGTTGAAGGGAAGATAGTAACTGGTCTGAAGACACAGAAGGCCAGCGTACTGACGTGTCAAAGCTCAAAGTGGCTTCTTTCACACTCATTTGCACAATCTCAAGGGCTGAGCAGGGACGGGAAAATGTGTCAAGGCTCGGTCGTTGTGGGAATGGGATAGAGGGAATCAGGTTTGGGAACCAGGAAGGACATGACATGGGAATGGGTTTGAAGGAATACGGATGGAACAACACACCCAAACCCGATCTCAAATTGGGCTGAGCACTGACACTGCATTAACTGAGAGGCATTAGCCCAATCCGAAACTGCATTAACCCATGCCACACAGGCAACATCGCCTTAAAGGAAAACATATGGAACTGAAACGAACGGAATATCACAAGACTAGGGTGCTGTGTGACTGTCCTTATCAAACAGATGCCGAGAAAGGTCAGACGCTCTAAAACACAATGCCCGGGTACGGCAGAAGCAAGTGTCTGCCCACCGGTGAGAAGAAGAGTCAGACAGTTTTGAATTAGGCTTTCGGCTCCTGCATTACTGAACCTAAAGTCACAGCTGTTAATATTCGTTACTGCTGAGGGTTTCAGTAGTTTAATGTTTGTGCTGACCACTTGAGATGCTATCCTCCTTGGATGGTAAGGAGTGAATCGAGCTGCTAGAAGCAGTGAATTGCATGCTGGGAAGAGAGGGGAACTGGAAAAAGCCAGGCGGCATTGCTGGGATGTTGTCGCCAGGTCTGAACCCCTTCCCGCCGAGACTCCCTGCGGTGGGCCCGGGAGCAATGCTAAGGAAGTGGTATCAGCCAAAGTGACTTTGCTTTATCTCACTGCTGTCTCGCTCCGTGACAACGGTGACGACCTTGTCAAAAAGCTGAAATATCGACTGCTCTAAGGAAAGCTTCTTGCTTGGAAGGTATCATGTAAACCGGATAAGTACGGACAGTCCAATCATTAGGCCAATGAACTGAATTAGTTGGAAAGAAAATCTGAATTTATGGATGCTGAGACGTAATTTATCTTGTCTGTGATGGGATTATTACAATATTTTAAGCTATGCTGGAATCAGCACTTTTGTAAAACAATAGATGTATTACTTACTTACATGCTTTGTCCACTTCATTATAAAAAGTCTATCTCATTTTACGGTAAATCGAGTACTGCAGAATTGACCAATGAATTTAGCAGGGCCGTAATTATAATATATAATTATTCCCCATGGGAAGAATAAACTTTGGGAAACTTCTCTGCAATTCAGTCCTGTGAGGCCAGTTTAGGGTTAGGGTTAGGTTTAGGGTTAGGGTTAGGGTTAGGGTTAGGTTTAGGTTTAGGGGTAGGGTTAGGGTTAGGGTTAGGGGTAGGGGAAGGGTTAGGGTTAGGGTTAGGGTTAGGGCCACAGCGCTGTCCACTTGCCTTTGTCTAATCAGCATTCTTGTCCAGAGCTATGCTTCGACAACCTTCCCCTTCTCAGCGGGTAAAATATTCACTCAGCCCGCCGCTGTTGGCTGAGCGGATGTCAACAGGTGGTATTTTAAAAAGCCACGACTGACAAGGACAGGAAACTCAGCGGATGCTTTGTATGCCGAGAAGCAAAGATAAGCGAGAGTTCTGCACACAGATGACACACGGTCTGCACACGGACGACACAGGGTCTGCACACGGACAACACACATTCTGCACACGGACGACACACGGTCTGCACACAGACGACACACAGATGACACACATTCTGCACACGGACGACACACGGTCTGCACACGGACGACACACAGTCTGCACACGGACAACACACATTCTGCACACGGACGACACACGGTCTGCAAACAGACGACACACGGACGACACACGGTCCTCACACAGAGGACACACAGATGACACACATTCTGCACACAGACAACACATGGTCCTCACACAGACGACACACACGGACGACACACATTCTGCACACGAACGACACACATTCTGCACACGGACGACACACGGTCTGCACACAGACGACACACGGACGACACACGGTCCTCACACAGAGGACACACGGATGACACACATTCTGCACACGGACAACACATGGTCCTCACACAGACGACACACATGGACGACACACGGTCTGTGCTCTGCACGCCCACTGCCTGGATCTGCTCCATATTCTGATTCTTTGGGTCCACCAGCTATGTTGTGCATCTGACTGTACTGATCTCATTCTGAGGCCTTGATAAATAAATGGAACTAACACAAGGGCCGCCATATGTCACGGCAATAAATCCACCAGTGTTCGGCCTAAAGAGAGTCCCTGAATCCAAAAACAAGCATTTAATATGTCTTACCAAAGTATTTAAATAGGTATGTTCATGTTGCTATCGTTGTTTAATCTTTCAATAACACGTGTGTGTTAACAGGGATAGGAAATGCAGCAACAAGATCGCCCGTTGCCTTCATCTACATGCCCTTGTTAAACTAAAGCATGACTCACAAGGTAAAGGACGGGGCACTATTTATAATAATATAAGATGCCTTTTTATGATAGGGGTGTGAATAATTAAGATGCCTGTGTTTTTTTAAACACCATTTTCCCCCCTTCATTCTGTGGTGTTCTGTTTTATATAGAAGCCTACATATAATGCATATATGGTTCAAATATATATTCAAAACAAAATATTCCTCAATCATTTTATTTTGGTTGAGTCGTGTTTTTTGGTCACACTAAGAACATGAATAAATACGCTTCAGGGACGGACGCAGTCTGCTTTGACTGGGGGTGCAGTGAAAATTTCTGGGGGGTGGGGGGGACTTCGTTTGGCTGAAGTCAGAAGGAGCCTGGGGGGGGGGCCCACTCTGTATCTGTTCACGATACGCAGGGAACTGTAGGTAGTTCTGCATTGCCTATTCCGGTCAAGTTTAACGGTCCTTGAAACAGTTTGCTGCAAAAAGGATCTTCCTACTGACGTTAGACAAAGATAATCTGATATGACGGCACTTTAAACCCTTAGAAACGTTGGGACTTTGCTGGTTGCTCTGGATAATCAATGAATCAACAATCATCACTGTTAAATGACCAAAATTACGTAATGTAAATGTAATGAGGAAAATGTAAATATATAACTAGATGTCTAAGAAGCCCGTAAGGTCAGAATAACAGAGCTCAAGTAGCACACAAACACTCATATTCCCCAGTCTTACAGCTTGGCTAACCCACAAGTTTTTTTAAAAAGCACTCTTCGTGTTGAAAAACGTGAAGCACGCGAGGTTATATGACAGGCAAGACCTCAAGGAGCATTTCATGTCCCGTGACTGTCCTAATAAAAGCAAGCCCTTTCTTCAGCTGAAGCAGACCGGGGTCAGGGCATCTATGAAAGGAACTCTGCCAATGGCTGATCGGGCTAATGAACGCATCCGAAAGCTGGCTGAAAGGACGGCGCCGTCTATTCAGTAAAAGCTACACGGGGGCACATTGTCGCTGCTGCTATCATCACTGTCGCTGTTATTATTTCAACCCGGCCCGTAATTGTAATATGTATTGGGGGGGGGAATTATACCCCCCAATATTAAAATGTGCTCAAAATGTACCCCCCAATATACTGATATCAAAAATATAAATAAAATTAAAATGTGCTATTTGGCAGATATGGTCCCCCCCCAATGTTGACTCCATGGCTGGGTCTCTGATTTCCACTGTTCCATTTTCACAGATAATTCATGTTGTTATTGCAGATTAATTCAGAGCTGTTGGATCTCATGTTTAGTCCGGAGCCGTTAGAACTCATGCTTAGTCCATTAGACTCTCTGATTTGGTTAATTGTTGCTATTGCACGTTAACCGCTAAACTCTGGCACTTTTTTTGTTAACCCCTAAACTACGGCACTTTCGAGAGCGTCTGCCAAACGAGCGTCTGCTAAATGAATAAAATGTAAATGTAATCGTCTGTCTCCAACCCCTTTTACCACGTGCAGGTGGCTACGCACTGCTGCGAGTTCATCACAGAGAGTTCCTCCCTGAAGACCAGCCTTGTCAGGACACTCCGGGCAGGATGCACTTTAAAGCGCTCGCTGCGGTAGGTGTATTTTGACAAGGTTACAGCCCTGGGCCGTTAAAAAAAAAAAAAAATAAAAATAAAAAAAAAACGGTGAATAATTGCCTGACACTTTGGAGACGGAGTACGTTGCCTCGGACATCTGAATAATTCAAGCGCTTATCTCACGGATCCTCCGAGCATCAAAGCAAGCGTGCAGCCAGAAAACATTAGGGTTATTGCAATGTTGCTGTGACACGGTAGTAACGTTACGAGAGTTAGGTTTCATGGGGAGGTGGGAAGATCAATAAGGATGATACTAATTGACGGCTGAATTTGTAATATTGCATGCCGATGGCGTCAAAACAACAGCGGACAGACTGACAGAGTCTACGCTTCTGCCATTTTCATGTATCGTGAATCGATGAGGACTTTAAAACTTAATTAAAGTTGAGTCATTTTTTATTTTGGCTAAAGTTTTTCCCAGCCCTGTTCCTTGCATTCATGAAATGTGTCAGACGGGTCTGTTATGACCTTTGGCTCTGAGAACCCCGTAGTCTTGTTTCTGAAAAATAACTGAAAATCATGCTGAATTATGAATCCAACTGAGACAGTCTTTTTTTTTTCTTGCTTTGAAGAGTGAAACTTTAAACCTTGACCAGGTCTATCTTGAAGAAATAAGGGTTAATGCTGCGAGTACAATTTTTGACGGCGTCCTCTGACTGCGATCCTAACAAAATCTAATCTACTTGTATTAAACAATAAGCCTGTTTGATAATTGCTAATGAAGAAAATATTTTTTTATTGGTAAACATGTCTTCATCCTGTGAGTCACACAAATTCTCCATTTGTGCTTCACACCGGAGTACGATTAGGGTCTGCTTTGGGCAAATGACAGTTCATACTGAAAACGAATGCAACTTCTGACATGGAAAAGACACCAGAGTTTGTCGCAGTACAAAAGGTAACCCAGGGGAGAGGAAAGAGAACAATGCACACTCATACATTTAATATACACTGGAGTAGTTCCTGAAGAGTTAAATTTAACTTTTTTTTTTAACAATGTCACCTGGGAGGGCAATTAGTTCCGGTCCTGTGCTGAGTTAGCCTTCAGACCTCTGGAACTTATAATGTCTTGCAACTGGCTTAATTATGATCTGGGGGAAAGATCTGAGAGACAGCTTCAAATCAACCCCAGCCAACTAATGAGGTAGCAGGCAATAATGAAAATGTCAGCAGTCACTCCCTGCACACATCTAGATGTCAAACCGTCGGAGAACATTTCTCACCACCGAGAATGTGCATTGGGCCTTCATTGGGGGGTGTAAAATCGCGTGTCATTTTCACCGGCCACATTATAGATTATGGTACAGAGGCGAAAGTGCTGTGATTTAAAGCTTTATGAGCTGTCCTCTCATTGCCTGTTTTTTTTAATACCGTGGCTTTAACAAAATCCCTAATAAGACTCACCAGCGTCCGAGATCCAACTCAACAGGCGTCAAATCTGCTCCGTCCAATTAAATGGTGGAGAGGAGTTCTAAAGGTAATGGCCGTCTTCATCACTCATTATTTAAAAAAAAAAAAGTGCATCTGTCTTCTGTGTGTTGGGACAAAAATGTGCAGTGAGATATTTTTCTCTTCAGCATTAACCCACTCAGCTAAACAAATGCAGCTCTCAACACAATAATTGTACATTCCAAGTTCCAAGATTATGGTACCCAATACAAACATTTACACATTTGTTTCTTTATCCCCTTTTTGAAATTAAAGATGTGTTCCATACTAATACTTTTTTTTTTTTTTTAATGTGGTAACAATTTCTCAGGAACTTGAAATGTTAATTGCTTTAATTAATACTTAATGTGATCAATGTGGGTTGGCCACTACAAGGTTAGAAGACAACTATGGTCACAAAAGTGAAATTTTGGAAAGAGAATCTTAATAAACTAATAAACTGAGAGGGGCATCAAACGTGTCAAACATTGATCCCAGAATTAATACTTACATTCATAATATTTTATTATAATTTTCTTTATAGATGAAGAAACATTATCAGTGTATGATTGTACACTGCTACAGGATTACCACACATTTAAAAGCAATATAGAAAAGCCAAATACATTTATAAAAAAAGAAGGATACATTAAATTAGATTATTTTCATTAAGTTAAATCTTGATTTTTTAAATGTTTATGTAGGCTGCAACTCAAAAATACTTCGTCACATTTTTAAAGACCATTGGTCGAGAACGAAGGGAGAGGACTTACGAAATCCAATAGATTCTGGAAAGTTGCTCTCAGTGACCTAATGACTGGCGTAAATAGATGAGGTTGGCCGTGCGAGTTGCCGAGACTCTTGGCTGACGCGAGCGTTTAATCAATACTGACCGAGAGACCAACTCTTCCCTGTTCCACGGTAAACAAGGTCTGAAGAAGGCCGCGACGATGACGTTGTTACTCCGATCAGCATAACGCACGACCGGTTGGGTATAAAAAGAGGACGTTCCCACGCAACACAGAGCTGCATCCAGGGGCAAGAAGAGAGTTTAATTCACCCCCACCCCCAGAGAGAAGAGAGGGGCGCGAGACTAACCTCAAAGATCTGCACGGGCAACTCAGCGCCAGCACGGTCTATTTCGGTGCCTTTTGATATCAGCAGGACAAGTTGACACTTCGCAACCATGACCAACGTCAAAGCCAGAACAGCGGTGTACCTGAGCGTCTGTCTGTCCGTGTTCACAATCGTCTGTCAGGGGCAGGTAGCATCGGACAACAGGTTGTCTTCTCAAGAGGAGCGACACCAAATGGGATTTATCGGCAAAGACTTGGTAAGCACTAAACGTTGTAATATTAACTCGTATTTGCCATTTGGTTAAAAGTCTAACTGGCTCTGTTTTGCATTCCTGTTTTTTTGTTTGTTGATTGTTTGTGTACAAACAGCAGGCCGATGAAATTCAGCGCTTTGAAAAGGATAATGTAATCAGCTGTCGGATGTTGATGAGGAAAATTGACTTTTGCTCGATAATTTATTTCATATGGCAAGTCACAATTAACTCAATTGCTCTCTGTGTAGACTGATGCGCTCGAAGGACTGCTGGAGGAAGAACATGGAAACCGAATATCGCTGGAGAAAAAAGCCAGTGTGATTCCCCGGGTAAGGAACACTTTATAAAGAGCGTGTGTTTCCCTTCTCTTCTTCATTGAAAACTTTCTAAGACACATTCTTCAAGACGGTGCGATGAAAAACGACTTAAAAACAAGTATTAAAAAAATGTTTACACTGCCGGCACAGAGTGGAATGGGGAGGAAAACTCTTATTTCACTCGTCGTTTTGGTCACCTGTACGTTGTTCCGTATCTTCAGTGCGATATTGGCGAGCGGTGCGCCATGAAGCACGGACCACGCATTGGCAGACTCTGCGACTGCCTCCGAGGAACCGCGTGCAACACCTTCTTCCTGCGCTGCTACTGACCCACACGTCCTCAACTGCGCACTCCAACTTTTCCCTTTCTCAAAAGACCCAGGCGTGTGATGCATTCTGCTGTAGTCTGCCGGTAATCGGTGTGTACCTTTAATTAACAAGTGTTGTCTTTAAATTGTGTGTTCGTCTAGATAAAGAAGAGAGGTGCATCTATATGGTTAAATGTATTTATTTTTATTTAATAAAATGTATATAAATCTGAATGGCATCTCTTATTAACCATTGTCACGTAAACGCCTTCGCACGAACGATAACTTCAGCGCAGTTCTGTAAATAGGATGAAAAATTCGCTAAACCTAAAAACATTCTCGCGGTGGCATTTTAAATTTAAAGAGGTATGGCTTTTCCACCATAAAGCTCTAGTTTCGTGATGCACGAACTGTTGCCTATGCATTTTATATATAAAACCCTGTTGGGCTACCGTGAAAAAGATCAAGGATGTGGAGAAACGTCACGGGACGTGAATGCGAACTGACTTTGCTTGTGGCGAATTTTACGAAGAGTATTGGAAGTGTCATACGATTTTTATCATTTGGTCAGTAATAAAGCAGCAAACGACAGATCCTCAATGTTCGGATTCTCAATGTTTGTGTTCGGCCCCTGCAACAACACCAGCGCAAAATGTATAGAATCGGCTCCACAAACGGCATTTACAAATGCATTCATTTAAAAGCACCGATGTTCATTAAATATTTAAGACTACAGGGACAAATAATTAACTTAGGATCATCAAGGGTGAAAAGTATCAAATGCAACATCAAGCTATAAATATTTCAACACGTCCACGCCCTCGTTACGCAGGTCGCTGATTATTCGGGAGATGAAGAAGGGGTGCCTCTCTCTGCATTAATCCAGAGAAATAAGTGACCCAATGCGACTTCACATATTCAAATCGTTTCTGAAATCCAAAATGTAGAATGCATTACTACCTAAAAGTAATGTTATATTTCTACTTCGGTAAAAGCATGGAATGTTTTCTGGCTAATTTCCATAAAAAGGTGGCTAAAACTCCACGGAGTTGCTAAGTTGCAGGTACGGTTTCAAACCATTTCTGGTTTGCGTGCCTTTGCCCATGACAAGTTAAAGGATGCCCAAAGGCCAACCACTCAAAGACGGTTTCATCGCGCCAGTCAGTAAAACCGAAGGCCCTCCGTCCAGACAGAGAGCCTCCTCCACACGCAGTGCCCAGTGCGAGCGCTGGTGTATTACACGGAGAGAATGGAAGGCAGTTCTTGTTCTTGTGTTGGCAGGGTCAGACACACAGTCGCGTTTAATCATTAAGTGAACTGCTAACTCCATTACCGCAGCCCTGATGCATGGATCTGTTTCTGTCGCTGGGTAAGTGCCTTGCTGGGACGGACGCCCTTCTCAAGACCCCAAACTGTAAATCTCTCATTACTGCTCCGATATAAAACATCCTGGGTCCGCCTAATTAGTGTATTGTGACAAATTTTCCTTAACCGCGCATTCAATTCATACAAAAGGGGCGCCAGAGCCCAACCTGACAGACACAGGGCATAAGGCAAGAGAGACAGACACAGGGCATAAGGCAAGAGACAGACAGACAGACACAGGGCATAAGGCAGGAGTAAGAAAGACAGACACAGGGCATAAGGCAGGAGACAGACAGGGAGAGACGGCAGTCCATCAGACAGGAGACAGACACAGGGCATGAGGCAGGGCACAGACAGGGAGAGACAGCAGTCCATCAGACAGACAGAAACAGGTTAGGAGGGACGCCAGTCGCTCATATGATACATAAACTATGCGCTTATGGTACAATGAGATGCAGAAGTAGAATTTTAATGATGAAAGCAGGTAACTGTAGCATTCCGGGGCGTGTCCGCTGCATAGATAAGGGAACTGACCTGGATTTCTGCCTAGTCTTTATCCAGTTGCTGTCCTTATCCTTATTTCCCAAGTTAAATTTAGGCTTGATTTTTTAGGTAAATTAATCCGGTTTTTGAACAGTGACTTGTATCGCTGTGACACCACCTGTCATGTTCAGTGTTATTAAAAGGAAGAACTACATATCATTCATAGCTATTCAGACCCACATAACAGGTCAAAAAGAGTTTTTGGAAACAAACTCCCATCGATTTTTTTAATTATACGAGACTGGAAGGGAATAATGACTACCTGCATTTAAACATTTTTGACTGAAGCCTTCCAGGAAACAATTCTGGAGAATTGTAATTGCAATATTGTAATTGTGGAGAGAAATTTATTGATAATCATTGTTGACTCCTCATCACCACCACCACCACCACCACCTTCAGCTGTGGCAAGCTGACATTCATAAAAAAAATAATTTACTGCAAGAGACCACGTAAAAGCAATTTTAAAACGAAGTTTTATCAAATGAATCTCAGTTAATGAACAATCATTACATTCATGTCTCAGGTCCATAAGACCTCCTTAAAGCACTCGAAAACCTCCCCAATTACACTGGTTGGAGTACGCTTAATGACAATAAAATTCTCAAACTGCCGATGTAAAAACCGCGTCTCATTCAAATGTTAAATAAACGCTGTACTAAAGTGTCCCTTGGTTTGGGTTTAAGCTTTGTCGCTGAATATAAGCTCTCTGCAGGATGAGAATGGGAGAGAATCCTGCACACAACTTTAAAGAGGCAAGACGCTCTCACCCTCGGGTAGATATTGTATACAATGCACTTTGCACTAACACTATGCATAATGTTAAGGTTCATCAAAGCACAAGCTGGGCAGAACAAGACCCTGGTATACACAAAACCAACAACACAGAAATAAGAGTCGGCGAGGTCCCAGTTACACCCAGCGGGAGACAAACGGATGGCGATTGGGTGGATTATCGAGGGAAAACGTCAGCGGAGAGCGTCACCCCTCGCTCCCCAATCTCTCGGGCCGTCGGATGTATAACCGGATTTAAGGGCAGGCCGCTGTGTGCAAAGGGAATAAACCACACCAGTGTTTCGGACCTCCAAAGCAGGACTCGGTTATTTTGAGAGTGGTTGGAAAGGTTTTACAGAAATGGGTGCTGAGGTATTAATTAAATCAGGACAGTGGAATAAAACACACATTAAGTGCATTAGCAATACTCAATACTGTGATCTGCACTGGTTTAGGATTCGGGAACTGAACTGGTCATATTTGCAGCAGTACTAAATCTTCCCACACTATGATGAAGTTTACCTTACAAAGGTTAAAATACTTCCTTTGAATAAATATACCGTCTTTTCCATTGAAATTCTTGCAATTGCAAGTTTCAATGAGGGATTTAACATTCCTTAGACTTGCATTCAAAACGTCAATGCTTTTCGAGTCCGATTCAACGACAAATTTCTACCTGCCAAATCTATAAACTTTAACAACATCTACATTGTAGGATAGAGAACAACCCACCATAACACTGTGTAAAACAGGAGCTTTTAAATAACAGAGAAGATGTCCAAAGTTCATACCTCCGACCAATTTAAGTGTCCCATTGCCTTTATTCCTTCTAAAGGAAATATTTTAAAATAACCTTAGGTCCCTTCCAAGTAAACCTACAAGAACACAGAGTCCACTTAAAATCCAAAGTACCGCTGCAGAAAAACAACACTGAGTTTTTAAAAATAAAATCACAAAATGAATATGCTTAGCAGTCACTATATATCGGTCGTGCCAGTCTGGAGCATCAGACCGAGGGTCGTCTTCGTTGAAAAACAAACTCCTGGACTTCCAACGATGGTAACGGGCCACAGAGCAGGAACTCCAGGTGCTGAAAGCTGGAGATATTCCGACACCGGCAGGCGACGGTGGCTCAAGAGAACACGTTCGAGAGCCTGGCTAAACACCACATCATCGATTGCACCCCCACCACAGCAGCATCTCAGACACCTCCTCTCCTTTTTGTGCCTGACGTAGCATCAGGAAATGATCAAACAGTCGCTCGAGGTTACCACTGCAAGTCTGGCAAAGAATCCCGCCGCAGATGTGAGCCAGACTTCACAGCTGGATGCTATACAAGTTTGTTAGATATTCACATTTTTCACAGAAAGCTATGCATAGGTTTCTAGACAGGTCTTAAATCAAAGAATCTGAATCAAAAAATAGGCCGAAATTTACTTTTTAAAATGATGGAGGGTCCCATTTGGTTCTGATGAAGGGTTGTTTATCACAACCTAAAGTGGGTTTTTCAACAAAACAAGGAACTTAAGATCCGCCGATGGTCTGAAATCCAGAACAAGGCTGAAATGTTGGCAGGGGCGGGGGCCAGATCAGAGCCTTTCGGCACCCTCACAGCCCAGGGCCTAAATGGACTCGATCTGCCTTCGGACCTTCTCGGACGCCATGCGATCCAACGACCACTGCCTGAAGACCACCAGCAGGGCGAAAAGGAGCGTCAAGCCCATCGTGACGGCCTCAAACTTCCAGAAGAGATGTTCCTCCATCAGGGCGGAACGGCAGCTGGGGAAGGGAAAAGGGAGGATTAATTACGGCAGAACAAACCAGTTAAGCTCAACGGGAATACCACAGCAAGTGACGGAGCAAAACGCCAAGAGTTTTCATTAAGGTTTGAGTGGAACTTCTCTCTGTTCGTGGGACATCAGATGCTCACCTTTTGTATTCGTCTTTATTGGACTTGGCACAGTTGATTCGTTCGACGTAGCCAGTTGGGTTGCAGGCCGCCCATGACTTCTGGACAAAAACAGACAGACGATGAACCCGAGAACCCATTTCCCGTCCAAAAAGTCCCATTAATTCAAAAGAACCTTGAATATTCACAAATTAATAAGAACACCGCCGTAAAGACACATGGTTTCTTTACTGGGGTCGTTGGCCCCCGAGGGAAGCTGCATCACCATTGGCAGCGGATAAACTCTTTTCTGGTCCTTACCGACTGGAAGTCGTTGCACTGGGCACACTCGCCCGACACCACAAACTCCTCCACCTGCCAGCACGGCGTTGCCATGGCTTCGGTTACTGTAACACAGACCGACAGGGCGGAGGCCGTTCAGCAGACATTGCTTAGTCACTTACACCAGCAGCTATTACTTGCGCAGGAATCCCAGGGGTTCAGGGGTCCCACTATTCAGGGGTCCCACTGGCTACCGTTTGATTCCTTTCTGAATTCATTTTAAACAAGACGTGAAATAAAACCAGCCATACCTGAGGTCTTTTCTTCACTCCTAAGAGCTGCTCCAAACACTCTGGGTGATATGAAATACATTCAAGAGTTATTTTTTTTTTTTTTTAAATCAACTGAGGATATTGGACATTATAAGAGAAAGCACGACCACGATGTCACACCAAGGATATATTACAATTCACACAGTCATATCTGTGAGAGCCGTTTCATTTTATTTTGTTCCTTTGATAATATATACCCCACCCAGACTATGTTACTTAGTCCTCACCTCAGGGATACGAGTCCCCAAAAGAGCAGACTCATGGCCACGACCCTGGGCCTGAAGCACATTACAGAGATCCTGCAATCACTCTCCATAGTGTAGGGGCTTGGGGCCTGTGCAGGAGTCACCACACCAAGGTCTGATTGGCTGACATGACCACAGGAATCCTCTGTTAGAGAGCACAGAACAAAGAACCACTTCAGACAAGGATTCAATTCCTGGTTGACAATGAAAGGACAGGAAAAGTACAAAGCAGACAGATTGTTAGCTAAAAATAGTGGCTACACGAGAGGCCGGCTGGATAGTAAAAGCCCCACTACACTTGCATTTAAACTGAGTCGGTAGGATAAAGGCATTTGGCTCTTAGAGTTCAGACAGAATTGAAACACCTTTGGCTAAAAGGCCCCGGGTGACATATGGATCCATCCAGATGCATTATTTCTCCCTAAAATGCATTCATCAGATTCTCCATCCACTTTATCACCTCCCAGACATCCAGTTGTCTTCAAACCATTGCAAATCTTACCCCGTTGACTGTACAAATTCTGTACACGCGAGGATACCCTGTCCGTGTCAATAATGCTTCAGTTCCACAGCAATCCGCTACACCGGAAGCAAATATTTTACAACCGTTGCCTTCTCATTCTGAAATAAAAAACCCTGGAGTCTGTAGACTTTGAACTCATCTGTTCAACACAAGCATAGAAGAGTTGAAAATGACAGGCCTATTTGCTGGCTAATCACATTAGTGCAAAGCAAAAGGTCAGCTTTCTTGAGCCTGTCATCGCTCAGATCGTTATTATTGACCGGTTTCTACTGCAGTTGTTTTCATGATCCAAGTAAACCCTGTTGAGTTTCATATAAGGAGGTCAAGAAGACTAAAACTAGAAGACCCCAGATTATTTTGCATAGATAAAGTTTGCCGTCTAGTCAAAACCTGGAATTAACCAACAACAGCCCCGGCCGGGTCAGTAATAAATAAAGATGATTTTATGCAGCACGAAATATCGTGTTACAGCGAAAATAATAGTAATGGACCGCCGGGTCAATTTACACAACGTAAGTAGTTAATTTTAATTGCTTCGATAACAATCCAACTCCATTTTCTAATAGCAAAACTTAGATTATAAACCGTACTGTGAGCCCACAACACTGATTAGCTGCCCGCGACGGAATCAATACATACATTCAAAATCAGTGCCTGAAACACACCCGGACAGACGAACAGTCACAACGTGGAAGCAACATTACAGTGTAACACTCACGAACAGGGACCAACAACTGGCAACCATTTTTCGATCCGGTACACGACCCCAGCCGTATATCGACCGAGACACGATATAAAGCAAGATAGTAGCATAATACTTAGCTTTCACCATCACCCTACAACAACCCCTAACGTTAAACCAGTCCAGTGGAGTTATACCGCTAGCGTATTTTGCTTCGCTTTGTACTATCGACTCAAGTCTCAAACTTTAACACTGAAATAAATTGAAAAATGCAGGATTTTAAAAGAATTGAAAGTCAGCAATCGGCAGTAGCTATCGAATAGTTGAAGTTAACTACCGTCAGACCGCTGTGTTTTTTTTTTTTTTTCGAGTAACGTTGCTAGATAACAACCGTTTTTCTAGCTTAAAAAACACTCACCATCTACTATTCATGGTTGATGTTGACTCAGGTCTTATAATCACCTACCCTTTTCACTATTCTATATTATAGATCGATTATTCCGCAAACAGATTCCAGTAGATTTTAATAGGTTACCGCTAATGCAGCCATCTTAAAACGAGTTTGGAAAAGCAAGAGCGTACCACCAACGAGATAGCTTTGTCGTCTGCTACTGCCACTCTGGACTCACAGCGACACCTACCGTCAAACGTCATTTTCTTTCTCCTTAGGCTTAATCAAAGGGCCGGTGCGTACCTCCACTTTCTGCGCTGGAGTCATCATCGGTGACTTAGGGGGCTTTAGAATGACCAAACAAAGGTATTAAGGGGTAAAGTACACAGAGCTGGTTATGCTTTAAAAAAAAAAAACACTATATAAAAACAATAATATATACATTTTTATAATAAACTATAAAAATACACTATATGGGACATGCTCCTTAATCATAAAAGCACAATTCTGTGGGTCTTGAAACCACAACCTGCTAGAGTATCATAATTTGATATTGCACGATCTTTTTATGATTTTTTTCAAATGGTTAATTAGTTGTATAAACGATTGTTTTCCGTCGCAAGCCTAACTATAGCAGGCTAACTACTACCGGTTTAATTTACCTGATTGGTATCAAATCAAAAAAGTTTGTTCTACTTTGATTTGAAACCTCGTGCAGATTTAAAAAAATATATATTTTTAAATGTCTAATTAAGGCGGCAGTATTTAATGACGCGAGGAATACCCATTAGCGTTACGATACCTTGTTTAATTATGAAGCAGTCGATGCGATGTTTCGGGTGGTGGGTTTGGCTAAGGCTTTTGGCCGTTACCGTCACCGTCGCCGCGGCCTTAGTGCAGAAAGCGATGCCGAAAGATCCCATGTTAAGTAGTGAAAAATGTGACGTGAGTGAAACGATTCTGTGCGCCGACGACCCTAATATCAGCGGTGCGGAATGTGAGGCTTTAAACTGCTGTTTTGATGGTGAACAGTGTTTCTATGGAAATGC